>MU684216.1:6682-20694 GCA_026770625.1 Nicotiana glauca
TATATATATATATATATATATATATATATATATATATATATATATATATATATATATATATATTTCTTTTGGTGGCTTTGAGTGCATGTCCCTGTTATGTCGTATATGATACTAGCCTTGGGTGCGAGTGTTAGATCCGGCCTCATGCTAACGAACAAGCTGTATGTAGAGTCCTTCTGTAATTCCCCCAACTGGGCCCGAATTGGGCCATAACCTTAGGCCGTCAGGGTCCTTTCATTGTGCAAAAGTGTGATCGGAGCCTTTGGGCCTCGTAAAATGGTCGTTGAGAAAAAAAACTTGTCTGGTGATCCATGGTCTCGAAACGCCGGTAACCTCCCGGAGGTGACCTGTAAATGGATAACCGGCTGTGCTTCGGGCCATCCTGGTCATTATCTGGGGTCCGTCTTATGATGGTGTTTTTGTTAAGTACGCCTTCCCTTCTGTAAATCAGCCCCTATGGCAAACACCTCTTGGGGAGGCACGCCATTTTGATGGAGACATTGTTGGTCTGCTTTTGGGCATTGACTCGTTATGGCAAAAGTCCTTAGGGTCGGATGGAGTGTTGGGGGTCGGCACTGGCTCGTTCCAGCCTTTATGCGCTTGTGAAGTTGCTTCCATTCGGGGATTCCCAGAGCTTACTGATTTTATGGAGCTTGGCAGATCATGCCCTTGGCAGCTGCTTGCCCGGGGTATAGCATAAACCGGGCATGACAATAGATGGAATATTTTTTGCATACTTGTGAATGAGCTTTCATTGGGGCGAGAGTGGACTGAGCCTTCGAGGAGAGTGCGTTGTTCGAGCTTGATGTTGTTCCTTAAAGCCAACTAGGGTAAGGGTACTCAGGATGGTGCTTGGTCGTTGAGTAAGCTTTGTCGGCTTCCAGTTGTGGCAGACTTTGGCACGATCCCTCCGCATCTGGGATCTTTGGGCATTTGTTCGGGTTGATATTGCCGTAGAACTGCAGCTTGATTCTTCGAAAAGTCTGGATTAGGAATAGCCGGTGCCCTGACGGGCATAGAATCGAGCTAAACTTTGGATGATGAAGGAGTGGTCACTTATCATCGTTGATTTGAGCCAGGGAGCGGGCCTTTGAAGGGAGCGTCTGTTTGCAAGGACTTATGCCGGGGATACCATCTTTCCGAAAGATCTAGTTTGAGCGAAGGTAGTCGGGCGTGGTGTCGAACTCGTTTACGACTGATGCCCCGGGGGATACATGTTATCGGAGTGTTGACTTTACCATTCTCCTTTGTAATGTTTTTTGCAAATTTATGCTTTGTAGACTAAGAGCACACCTTTCGTCCATATATATATATATATGTGTGTGTGTGTGTGTGTGTAAAATAGAAAAAATAAAAGGAGTCATGAATTCCTTTACCTCCGTTGTATTGTGTTTGATCCGACAGACTGGTTTATGTGTTTCGGCAGGACCCTGGTGGATTCGGAACCAATTTATTTAGGACAGAGGACCTTTGAGTGTGGTTTGTCGATGCAAGCAGGCGTCAGAACTCTTTTGTTATGTACAGCTATTTCTAGCCTTGGGTCAGGTTTTTGTCGAGCTTGCCTATCCATCGGTCTTTTTGCATCGTGAGGCCGACCAGAGTCAAATCCGGGAGGCCCCTTTTGGAGAAACAGGTATCCTGCATTCTGTGCTGAATTGCACTCCGTTTTTACCATCTTGACGTGATGTTGTTTTAGTTGGAGGATCGGGTGAGTGAGCTGGACTAACTTTGGGGCAAAGTTTGGCAAAGCCAAACATGAATTCATCGGGCTGCAGGAGTGCGCGGACATCCGTTCCGAGGCAAAAAGAGAGCTCGGGTCGGAGTTTCTGCCTTTGAGGCACAAATTCAGGCTGCTCGTGCGAGTGATTATGCCTAGACAAAGATGCTCATGAAACTATCATCCACACTTTCGAGGGCAAAAATCGACGTGGTGACTTGCTCAAGCTGAGGTGATGACGAATGTTACTAGGTCAGGGCAGAAAATGGTTGCATATTCAAGGAACATCGATGCTGCTAAAGTTGAGCTGCAGAAGACCCTTGATCGCGCCGAAAACAGTAAAGAGTATGTGAGGTGCAGATCCAGGAGGAAAATCTTTGAGGAGATTTGTACAAGGGGCTTTGACCTTTCGAGGGAGATCGAGCAAGCCAAAAGAGAGGAGCACGATGTCAAGTTCTTGATGTCCGATGCTGAAGGCGATTAGGAGGGAACCGCTGGGCTATGTGTGCCGGAAAAAATGGAATGATCGCTTCTTGCCTCCTTTGTTATGTATGTATGGTTTTCAATATTCTATGCAGGTTGGGGTTGTGCCTTGTTGTGAACACATAGCAATAAGAGGGGGAACCCCGCAACTTATATTCTTTGTATTTTCGTTTGCTGGAATTTCTATTGAGTTGATTCGATCCCAAACTTGCCCTATGACTTGTACGCTTTGCTCGTTACCGAGTTTAGTTTTGAGTCGGGATTCGACTCGAGCTTAATTTACCCTCGAGATTTGGCGCTCATCCGGCTTGGTGTTGATGGATTTTATTTCTCGCCTTTGGGCGTTTGATCGTTTTGAACTTATTTAGGGTCTAGTCTCCGAGCCGCGTTGCGATTCGAGCTTTAATTAACCCTTAAACTGTCAGTTTTGGCTAGCGACAAGGGCTCTTACGCTTTTTTGTCATAGAGATATTTTTATATGTGGACAGTAGGCTTGTTTAGTTAACTATTTTGGATCCGGTCTCCGAATTGAGTTACGATTCGAGCTCACTTTAATCCTCAAATTGTCAATTTGGCTGACGACAATGGCTCTTACGCTTTTTGGTCGTTGAGACCTTTTGATATATGGCACGTAGGCTTGCTTAGCTGGCGACAATGGCTCTTACACTATTTTTGCCTGTGGGATTTTTGTAGGCTTTGTTTTCCGCTCATTAAGGTCTTTTTGAAAGATTTTTGCCTGACCCGTCGTCAGTTCTAGAAGAACCTCGATTTCAAGTCATAATCGGCGATATTTTGGGCACCTTGGAAGGTTCATAGCCCATTGTTTGCCTGTTGAGGGAAGCATGTTTTAACCGGTTCTTTCCAAAAATATATTCTAAGTAGTGGCCTGCGACTTTTATTTAGCGACTCGGGCATCCCCGAGTTGCTTTATTTTAGCTGTATTAGCCGTTTTGACCGTAGTCATATGCGTTTGGCTGTAGCCATTTTTGATCCCGAGTGATAGTTTAGGTGTCAACATCGAGATGCCATTCGGGATTCTTACAAATGGGACGTATAGCCTAAACTTTGGGATTTTCATGTCTGTTGAGGTCTTACAGTTTGTCATGCCTATTGAGGTCTTACAATTTTTTCGGCGATATAGTATAGCGATCGTCTTCAGTCTCCAAGTCATCAAACTGTTTAAGTGTGAAAATCGCTTCTTGTGAACTCAGAGCTGTGTTTTTAGGGCTTTATATGCCCGGAGTTCCGGTACTGGAGTCGTGCAAGTGCCCTATTGCAGGCATTGAGTCTCCGAGTATTCCGAGATGTACTTGGCGAAGAGATCCCTACCGAGAATGCACTATTATTTCTCTATTGGGGGGACGGAGTGCTGGAAAGCGTCCTTTGATCTTTTGGCGCAGTATACCTTGTTGTGTTGGCCTGACCTATATCGAACCGGGGCTAATGGCTTGCGGGTTTGTCCCGTCTGAAAGACGTTGCATTCTCGTAGCCTCGACCCGGAGGCCGTTTGG
Source organism: Nicotiana glauca (assembly GCA_026770625.1). Classification (NCBI taxonomy): domain Eukaryota; kingdom Viridiplantae; phylum Streptophyta; class Magnoliopsida; order Solanales; family Solanaceae; genus Nicotiana; species Nicotiana glauca. The sequence goes on from MU684216.1 coordinate 10,394, forward strand.
GGCAGTTTGAACTATTGGCACATGTTCATGCGTTTTTTGGGATATTTCAGAGGAAAGATTAGTTTCTTTACTCTGGGAATGAGTTCCCTCCTCCAAAAAGTATTTTTGATTTGTTTGGTACAATAGTACATATTTTTTCCGAAGAGGCCTGAACCCACCGATGTTTCAATACATCATTTTTCTTACAGGAAACCTTGTCTGGTGTTTTTCAAAATTCCCGCGAGCAGGCCGCTCTTCTGGGAGGAATGCCTTCTTGATTTTTAGTGGCTGCTGGGTTTGTTCTAAAAATCTTGTGGGGTTCCCTTCTGGTGGCTTGCAGACGTTGACTCGTTAAAAACCTTGCCGGTAAAAACCTTTCTTTTTAGGACAAAAACTTGGTCGAAGGAAAAGAGTGCAACGGATGCGCCATTGGGGCTTCGGGGTTTTGTAACAGTAATAACATCTGGGCAGCTTCCGATTCGGGTGCCTGCGCAAGGGTTAATCTTGGATTTAAAAAAATATCATAAGGAAAGGAGTGGTTGTACCTTAGAGTTATGTGCGCATGCGATGTCTTGGGACTTAGACTATTATGACTTCTTGGGAGTGGAGTTGCAACATGAATTTTTCACTTTTCTTTGTCAAGTTCGACTGGGGGCGAGACCTGGTCTATTCTTGGTTTCATTTGGGATGGAAGCGTGAGTTCTGGCACTACATCATGTATAAAGAGCATTTTCCTTGCTCCGTGTTGTTCTCCGTATACGGTCTTGATACTGTCCTTTGTCGGAAATTTTATCACCTGATGGAAGGTGGATGGTACTACTGTCATGCAGTGTATCCAGGGTCGCCCGAATAATGCATTATACCTTATATCTCCCTCGATGACATGGAACTTGGTGTCTTGGGTTGTGTCGGCCACGGTAACAAGGAGGATGATTTCTCACTTCGTTGTTTCGCTAGTCATGTTGAAACTGTTGAGGACTCGAATGGCGGGTACGATTCATTCGAGCAGCCCGAGTCGTTCTATCAGTTTCGCCCTGATAACATTGACCGAATTACCTGGATCCAGGAGTACACGTTTTATCTAAAATGAATTTTTAAGAAAGGAGATTACCAGGATATCATTGTGGGGTTGGGATAGGGCCTCGATGTCTTACTTGCTGAACGTGAGGGCGTCTTCTGTGATATACCCCGAGTCCATTTTTCCCTGGTGATGGATATCTTTGTTTTTCTTACTACTGATTGCTGCGGGGCATCGGCGCCCCCCATGATCATGTGGATGATGTGTCGTGGTTCATTTGCCTTATTTTTCTTGATCGCCCCCCTCTCTCGGAATTGATTTTTGGCCAGATCGCTAAGAAATTCCCGAAGATGCCCTTTGTTGAGTAGTCGAGCCACCTCTTCTCGTAGCTGATGGCAATCCTCGGTCTTGTGATCGTGCGTGTTAAGAAACTGGCATACTAGGTTGTAGTTTCTCTGCGAAGGGTCTGTCTGTATCGGTTTAGGCCACTTGGCATCCCTGATCTTGCCGATAGCATACACGATGTCTGAAATATTGACGCAGAAGTTGTACTCCGATAAGTGGGGCGCGTTAGCTGGTGTTATGTTTCAATCGAACCTGGTTCTATTGATGAGTCCTCGAGGATCCTGTCCTCGATCTATCCTTCGATAGTTGTAAGGTAGGTTGCGTCTTGGGATGTTCCTCCTGTCTTCAAGGTATGGCTGGTACCTTTCTTTGTTTGGTCTCGCTTCTTTTACCAGGAGTCTGCTCAGGTACACTAAGCCCGAAGGGGCTCCCAGTTGGTCGTCCTCGGCCCTGATCTTTGACTGGTACCGGTTGTGGACGTTTGATCAAGTCACGGATGGGTATTCGATTAGGTTATGCTTGAGCTACTTCGAGGCCACTGAGCTTCGTTCGTTTAGGCCTTGGGTAAAGGCCTGTACCGCCCAGTTGTTGGTGACGGGTGGCAGTTCCATTCATTCGATTTGGGAGCGGGACATGAATTCTCTCAATATCTAATTATCTCTTTGTTTGATCTTTAAAATGTCGGACTTCCTCGTTGCTACCTTGATGGCTCCGGCGTGTGCCTTAACGAAGGAATCTTCTAGCATGGCAAATGAATCTATGGAGTCAAGAGCCAAGTTGTGATACCACATCATGGCCCCCTTCGAAAGTGTTTCCCTGAATGTTTTCACCAACACAGACTTGATTTCGTCATTTTTTATATCGTTGCCTTTTACAGCGCAGGTATAGGTGGTGACATGCTCGTTGGAATTGGTGGTGTTGTTGTATTTGGGGAGTTCCATCATCCTGAATTTTTTAGGAATGGGCTTTGGGGCCGCTTCCTCGGGGAACAAACTCTATACAAATTACCTCGAATCTAGACCTTTTAGGAACGGGGGTGCTCTTGGGATGTGGTCTACTCGAGAGTTGTAGGTCTCGAATTTTTTATTGTTAGCCACAATCATTTTTTTGCCCGATTAGATCCTTTTGGTAAGGTCCTCTAGCATCTTCAGTATGGTGGGGTCATCCGTTGACCCGATATCATTTAATATTTTGTGTATTTTCTCGGCGGGGGGAGCTGTCTATGGTGAACCATGCGGGCTCGTTCCTCTGCATTTTTAGCCAACTGTCTTCGAACCCCAGCTAGTTCTTTTTCTGCTTTATTAAGGTCGAAACTGTAGTCATTCACTTTTTGCCGCAAATTGTCTATCAGCTTTGCATCTCGGGCATTTCTAACAGGGGTTTCAGTTGCTATCTTTATTTTCTGAATTTGAGCTCGTAATGCCTCATTCTCTTTAGCCAATTTCTTTTTCTCACCCTCATCAGCCGCATCTTGCACACTATTTTCAAATTTAAGATTTTGGACTTGTTTTTCCAACATGCTGATCTTTGCCCTGTACTAATTTTCTTTGGCTAACCAAGCCCACTGCTCTTGTGATGACTCAGCAAACTCCTGGAGGTGAGACCTTTTGACCGGCCTTCCGAATGCAACATCCCTTCTATACCAAGCCTGATATTCAGGTGATACCTCTCCTTTAGCTCGATCACGGACACAAGTATTTGCCGCCAAATATTGACATTCGCTCCAGATCTGGCGGACCAATGCTTCAGGAAACTGGCCATCGGGGCCAATCTCGACCACTTGCAAACTAAGATCATCATCCTTGGGTACTATCTGGCATCTCCCAAGTTGTCTCAACACACGATAAGGGGCGTAAGGCTGAATGCTTTTAAGCCCCATCAAAAGGAAATGTGGCCGAGCTGCCGGCATATATATGATTTCATCAACGGGTAACCATCCAAATGTCCACTCGATTTGACTAGCAGTGAGGGACCGAAAATATGTTGTCCAACCCGTGAATCCTTCTGGCAATTTGACCCCTTTAATCCTTGTGTGAAACTCTTCTATGCATGTTTTCTCTGGAGACCCGTAGCTCAAGAATTGAGGACGATGACACAGATGCTCGATCATCCACATTTGTAACAATAGACTGCACCCCTCGAATAAAGTTTCCCCAGCCTTGCAGGCTGTAAGAGCACGGAAAATGTCGGCCAATATCATAGGTGCAAGAGTACTTTTGGCTTGGGTAATTAACGTGCTGACAACCCCAGCTATCTTTATATCAATGTTCCCGTCCTTTCTCGAAAATACCAAAAGTCCCAGAAAAACCACCATAAAGGCGAAACATCGTTGGTCTTCCCACTTCTGGCGATTTCCTTTCCTACATATCTTGCTTTCTGGGTTATTGAACCCCCCGATATGGCCATAGCGATGATATATGAAATTTAGAGTACAAAAGCCATTTGCCAGATCTGTATTATAGACGGTTCTAATTATCTTCAAAGAGTCTAGAAATCTGTGCACAGCTACAACTCTCGGTGCAACCAAATACTTATGCCTTAAAGGGACCTCATCTTTCCCAATGTAGCTGGCTATTTCCTCTAATGTCGGGGTAAGCTCGAAGTCCGAAAAGTGGAACACATTATGCGCTGGGTCCCAACATGTAATCAATGCTTTGATAATATCTCCCCGAGGCACAATATCTAGCAAACCGGTGAGACCTTTCAAATATTTCTTAACTTCATCTTGCCCTTCACTTCCTAAATCATTCCACCACAGACGTAACTCCAAAGGGATCTTATGCAAAAATGATTCATTCTGAGTCGTGCTCATCCTGCACATTTATTAAGGTGATTTAATCATTTATTTATGACCTAAAAGAAAAGCACTATATATTTTGTTTTTCAATTCTAATTTTTACAAGTAAAAAAAACTATTTTGTCAATACGGCCTTTCAGCACTTCCAAGAGAAGATTTTAAAGCTGTGTTCGCTATCTGTTAGGAAATGATTCAAAAGTAGCCGTTTTCAAACACAGCCTTCTGGCGCCCTTTTGGGACATTCGGCTATTTTGACAAAACGACATTACTTAATTTATTTATGACAACAAAAGTCAAAATTTTAACATTTTCTGGCTATTTTTTGCAAAAAGGTGTGGTTGGACTCGTCAAGGGTTGCCTACGTATCTCACACGTGGTGAGAATCAAACCAGCGTAATTCGGGCAAACTATTTTAAAACAAACCCCTTTTTTTCTAATTTTTGGCAAAATCAAATAGCAAAAATTTCATTTCCAATTTTATTGACAAAACAAACTATATATTTTGATTTTTTGAAAACAAAACAAAAATAACAAAAATTATTTTTATTTACAATAACCCTAAAAACTCTTTTTATATTTTCTTTTTGCTTTAGTTAAAACGAATTATTTAGAAATCAAAATCTTTCTATTTTCAACCTCTTTTTTTTTATAGAATTTCGGCAGAGTTTCGACAGTATTTGGGTATCAGTTTTTCTAAAATTTACACAATTACTATTATCTTCTCTTTTTTCTCTTTTTCTCAATTTCACAAAAATTTTCTTTTTTTTAACCAGTCAGCATGATGGCCCGAGACAAATAAATGCAACACGTAAAATGCATGGTGGTCATTTCATATACGGATACTTGTCCTAGATGGACCCAACCCCTGTGTTGAGTCCCCTAAGTCATACGTGATGCAAATAAACGTCCCTATTCTAAGTCCAAAACCTGGTTATATGTTCTAGACTGTGTACCCGAGCGGACAACTCGAGTCGAGGAGAGGGCTACGTACTGGGAACCAAAAGGCCATCCGGCTTAGTAACTTGTCCGGCCTCTTTCTTATTTAAAGGTATTGACACTAACAGAATAGGGAGTCTCAACCAAGCACATCCCCAGAGGTGAGAAGAGAAGGATTTTTGGCACAGTTTATATACAATTCAAATAATATCAAAGCAGTAAACATTTATCACATAGATCATGAACATATAGGGAAATCGGATACAAACAATACAACAATTATTCCGATCTCGAATTCTTAAACCCTGAACCGAAGTTTTGGGTTTCTTTTTCCCAGCAGAGTCATCAGAGTTGTCACACCTCCTTTTTTACGTATTGTAATACACCCCGTGAAGGGCATAAAGGAGTTTTTCCAATTAAAGGACAGTCGGAACGGAATTAAATATTATTATTTATTCATAGTCGCCACTTGGAAGATTAATGGTGTTCCAAGTCACCGGTTGAATCCCGAACCGAGGAAAATATGACTCTATTAATAGTCCGCGAATCAGAAATCCGGATAAGGAATTCTGTTAACCCGGGAGAAGGTGTTAGGCATTCTAGGATTTCGTGGTTCTAGGACGGTCGCTCAACTGCTGTATTTGATTTTATCTGATTTCCATACATATTCTATTTTATGTGCCTTTTATTAACAAACTGCTTTTATTATATTTATTATATTTTTTTTACAAGAATTATAACGTCGTGAAAATGTATCTCAAACCGCGCCGTACTAGTACACCCGTGGCCTTTAACACATTTCGACTTCGTTGAGATTTGGATTTGGGTCACATAAATGTGCACCCGTTTTTGGGAAGGTAATATTATTAACATATGCGCCTAAAGCGACTACGCGTTTATTAACTTTGGAAAAAACCGTAAAATTCGCTAAACGGTTCTCCCAATTTCTAAATATATTTTTTATAGCAATTATTGAGGGCCCCGCAATTTTGTATTTTATTTTGGCGAGGCTCGTCTCATTATTTTATTAAAAGGCCAACCCTAAAAATAATTATAATTATCTATTTAGTTTAGTCTCTAAAATGAAGGAAAAATCCTAGTTAATTATTATTTAGGAGCTATTTCAATTTGGTTTATAAATTCTCATATCTTTTTGGGCCTTGAAGATGGCCCAAGGAAGGAACAAAGCTAGACGTGCATAAAGGAGATCTGGTTTGGCCAAACTCGCATGAGCATGCGTATCAAAACCGGGCCTATTGAGGCCACAATTGCTTGAAATGGGCCGTTCATTCCTGAACATTAAGCTGAGCCCAAACACTGACTAAAATAACATTGAAATTGATCCAAATCAGGCTAAATGTGTGTGATTACTAGTTTTATAAAAGATCTACTGGATTATCAAAGCTACAATTTATTACAAGGATTTAATCAACACAAACATGCTGACTTCTTATTCGATCCTTACTAATTCAACAAATCCCAATCAACTAAATCTGTTATTAAACAATTACATATTAAACTATCATTTTTAAACAGATTTTAACTATTACTATCAATTAAAAATTCTAACATATTCAAAATGCAGAACCGAACTACTGAAATGTTAATACATGCTAAAAGGTTAAGTATATGAAATATTCGTTTTTACTTGTTAATTTCTAATAATCAAAACTATTCCTATAACATGAGACTAAACAACAGAAATTTTTCAAATTTTTCACTGCATACTAATTGTTCGAAACTATCCCTAGATCTAACAGCTACCTCATTAATACCATAAGTTCTGAGTTCTGTTAAAGCCTTATTACAAATCACAGTTCAATTAGAGTCCAAATATCAGTAAAGCAGTCCGAAAAATTATATTTTAATTACAAACTTAACTATTCCTAATGAATACAATTTGTCATAGCTAGATTATATGTAAATCAGAATCAGTACATATATATTGCTAAAAAACTTGAAACAGCAGATGCACGTTCTATTCCATTGCTCAAAAAACTCGAACTACATCAGTGATCATAAATGTGTACCTGAGTATAAGAATTAGAGGAGAAACTGAATTAGATCTCTAATCAACAATCAGGAACAGAAATCAACACAGCAATTCAATCACAGCTTCACAACACCAGATTTAAGCCACAACCAAACGTGAACCAATGAACAAATAAACTCGATCAAATCAATATACTTTCACAGCAGTTTAACCACCAGAATCACACAAAGTCGATCAACAGCCTTCATTTTTGAGCTTTAAAATAATGAAACAGTGAAATTTTTTTATCTTCTGCTAAATCTAATGTTTTTTGTATTTTTGAAGAGACGAATTTCAAAAATTGAAGAGAAAAATAGTATACTATTTGAGGAGATATTTCAGATTTTCCAAAACTTAACAAATGATGCCCATTGATGCCTATTTATAGATTTAATTTTGGAGGGAAGTTCAAACTTTGTTAATTACACTATGGTCCCTCTTTTATTTCAGTTTTATCCTTATTTTTTATTAGTTACTCGATTGGATACCCTTATTTGTGAAAAATCACATTAATTACCCCATCTAGAACATTCTATCTAAGTGTATTACCCTACATATCCCTACCTCTCTTAGAAAATTACCTTATTGACATTTCCTTCTACCCAGAATGCCCCCACTTCCTAAGGTTTATTACCCTTAACCCCTTTTATGTACCCAAATTACCCCTGAACCTTACTTGAATTTACCAACTGACTTACTCACCATTCACCCTTTTACCCCTTAAGTTTGATTGATTTTCAGAATTAAAGCTGAATCAACTACTAATTACTTAATCAAATTGAAATATAATCAGACACTAATTAACAAACAGCTATAACCAATCGACTAACTATTGATTATCAACTATAACCAAAATAAATACTAATTAACCCTACAAACTCATCACTAATCAAAATTCAAGCAGCTATAACCAATCTACTAAAAAAAACTCAAATATCAGAATTAATCACTAACAATTATCACAATCAGTTATTACCATGAGCTACTGAAACAGACAAATAAAATCATACTGAATATCATAAAAATCCACTTATACTATTTTATATCAACTAAATAAAAATTAATCAAAAAAATCCAATATTTGTTAAACCTAATATTAATATCAGAAATTAAACCTAAGAGTATCAAATTTAATACTATTATTATTTTTTAAAATGAACAAAAATTAAGAAATAGCTAGTAAACAATCAAGAACCCTAAAAATACTAGTAAATCAAAACAAAATTAGTTTTAAAGAAAATACAAATAAAACATATGCAAAGAATAGAAAGAAAAAAGAAACAAGAACTTAGCTTTTCTCGTTTATTCGGACAGTTTTCTTTTTCTTCTTTTTAGTTACTACGTTTTCCAGCATCCAAGGGTTTTGGCGTTAAATTTTTCTTGAATTTTTGGTCACTGGAGCACTTTAAATTTATGATTCGAGCCGCTCCAGTGACTTTTAAGGCTCAAAACCTTTACGACAGTGATGAGGGTGGTAAGGGGGTGGTTTGGTATGATTTTGGGCTTATTTGAATGAACTAGTATTCCCCGGAGTTAGGGTTCCGGCGACACTCTTTTGAATAGTCGAGAACAAGGAAAGTGATTCGAGGGAAAAGAAGTGGAGGGGTGGGATTAGGGGTTCAAGGTGGTTCTGGGGTGTATTTTTGGAGGCTGTTGGCCATGGTGTTGTCTCCCGCCGATAGGATTCCGGCGGGGTCTGTGAGAGAAGAGGGAGGCGGCTAGGTTAGACGGGGGAGAAGAAAGAATTAAAATGATTTTAGGGTTTTCGTTTATTTGATATATTATATATATTAAAAGTATCAATGATCTATACCCGTTGGATTGAATGATTTCAACGGTTCAGATCCTTTGAGCACAAAATGACGCCGTTCATTTTTAATGGAAACAAGACATATAACCGTTGGATCAAAGTAACGAAGGGTCCAGATCACACGATGCAAACGTCATCGTTTATTTTCTTGAGGAGATCAGGTTTCAGCCGTTAGATTGATTCATTTCAATGGCCCAGATTGATTTTCCTGAAAAAGGGTCGTTTGGATTTCAGTGGGCAGACGGGTAAGGGGTGTTTGGGGCCTGGACATGGGTATTATTATTTGGGCTAGTATACTTGGCCTAAATATTAAAACAATCCATTATTTCCTTGTATTTTTGTATTGTATTTTCACTTGTATTTTGTATTTTATTTTTCTTTTCCAATTATATATATTTTTTTCTGATTTTATTAAATTGTTAAACTAATTAAATTCTAAAATTTATTTAATATCTATTTTATAGTAATGCTATTATATATTTTTGATTTTTCCTTAAATTGTTTCGACATTATACTAAAATTGTAAAATTAAAAATCCTAATGCATATGCATATTTTTTGTATTTTTAATATGAATTATTAGGCAACTAATTAATACAAAAATGCAACAAATTTCAACAAAAATTGTAAAAATAATGAAAAATCATTTTGTGTGAATTTTAGGAATAATTTGCTTAGGACAAAAATCACGTGCTCAGAATCATCTCTTGAATCTATCTTTTAACTCACTCTTACTTTTAAGGTATTTTCACTTTCAAAACTCCTCTTCACAAGTCTACTATATTTTCACTCAAACAGATATGCTGATTTCAAAATCATTTCTGAACTTCCACTTTCTGTTTGAACTCTTCTGCATTAGGCTTTTGTTTGAAATCAGTGTTTTTCTGAATAACTTGTTTAAAATACCTTAAGTTCTGACAACTGGATTCGGGTTGCCTAATGCGGACTTGTTATCCAACTCTATGTGTTAACTAATCTGTCCATCGTTAATTTTTTTTAAAGACCAAATCAGTACTTGTGAGTCATGCTAAACTAATTGCTGTTGTGATTTACGGGGTTTGTATGAGCCTTTGAGTGTTTGATTTGTACCCCACTTATTTGCTATTTTTTTTAATTGAAGCCTTAGTAATTTGTCCTTTTAAACTCCATATATGCCTCTATCCCCTTCTTCCCTTTAGGATTAGGAGTCCAAATACCCCGGGACTGATAGGTTGGGACGGGTACTAGCATGCAATAAGTAAACGAGACTAATCGCGCTTAAATACCTTAACGGGGTGGGAGGGGTAGAATATGGAGATGATGACGGTGCATTAATATCTCGTGCGAGAATGATTGCCGGGTATTGCACCAAATGATCCATATTATAGTTAAACCTAGGACCCTCT
>MU684223.1:2150-13608 GCA_026770625.1 Nicotiana glauca
GTTAACAGAATTCCTTACCCGGATTTCTGGTTCGCGACTGTTAAACAGAGTCAAACCCTTCCTCAATTCGGAATTCAAACCGGTGACTTGGGACACCATAAATCTCCCAAGTGGCGACTTTGAATCTTAAATAAAACGAATCCCATTTCGATTGTCCTTTAAGTGAAAAAACTCTTTTTTATTTGTTTATTATTATACCCTTTCCCGGGGTGTAGTAAAGCCTTTCGGAAAAATGAGGTGTAACAACAAGTAATTGACATGTGAGGACAAGCGATGGAAAGACGAAACAACATACAATAATAGCACAGAGTTAGTAGGCAGCAAGCATTCATAGCATGATAGTCACGTAGGTCAAGTTTCATTGGCTTAGTAATAGAGAGAATGATTAGAAACATGCAAAGAGCCAAGTGAAATTTTTTTCTGAAAAAGTAGTCGAGTTTAATAGATATCAAGAACTTCGAACAAAAGTAATCACATAAAGGAAACAAGATGCCGAAGTGAAGGAGCAATTTCAAATAGGCAAGTTCCACAAACAAACTCAGAAACTCGAATAGACCCCAAAGGACTAGGGTTTTTCGAAATCAGTAGAGTTTAGAGGCGATAAACAAATGAAACAAATAAACAGCCTCAGAGTCCCAAATAAACCCCAAAAAATTAGGGTTTTCAACACTGAACAGGTGCAATCAAAGTAAATCAAACAGATAGACTCAGGAACTGAACAAAATCTCCAAAAATTAGGTTTTCAACACCAATCAAACTTAGAGATGATAAACAAATGAATCGAATGAAATATTTAAACAAACAGACTCACAAACCCTAGTTTGAAATCAAAAGATTTTAAAAAGGGAAATTAGGAAAAACGTTTAAAACATCACATATAGCACAGATCGAGCACAGATCCAAACAAATAAAAGAAAAAGAATCTCGAATAGGCTAGGGTTTCTGAGAACCCTAGAAACAAGAAAGGCTTGGAAGAAACAAGATCAAATCCGGAGTTGATAAGGTCGGAACCAGGCTTAGGAAGCTAAGACACACCGGAGATGGCCGGAGACCTCGAATCGACGAAGGTCTGAGCGAAGGCCCTCAAAGTTTGGCCTCGAACCTTGAGGTATCAAGCATGTGAAAGCAGTAGAAGGTGAGTGTAGGTCGTCCATGGCTTGAGCGGCCATGAACTCCGGTGGATTTGGGATTGAAAATGGCAGAGAGCGACTAGGGTTTCGAGAAAGTTCAAGAGTGTTTTAGAGAAGAGGGAATTAGAGGTGGCATTTCTGAGAGAATGGGGCAGGGTTTAGGGGTCGTTTGGAATTAAAAAGGAAAGAAGAGATCTAGGTCGTTGATTAAAAATGATCAATGGCTCAGATTTTAAAAAGAAAACGGGCGGGTTTGGGCAATTGGATCAGGGGTCAGGTCCAAATGGAATTGGGCTGCGTAATTGGGTTTGAATTGGGACGCCAATTTGGGCTGTATTTGAAATGAAATTGAGGCTAGATTTTAAATAGCCAATTTTCACTTTTTATTTTATAAAAATGTAATAATGGTTTTAAAAAAATAAATTAAAAATACTGAGTAAACAAATATTACATAAATATTAACTTAAAAATATTAGAACTAATTTTATAATTATAAAATGCTATTAATCACAAAATTGGCTATAATTGCAATTATATACAATTTAGCTTTGAAAATACCAAATAAATTCGAACAATATGCAAAAAATTAACTCAATTATATTTCGGTGTAAATGTGAGAATAAAATGAGTTATTCACCAAAAATGATAATTTTGACCATAATTATTGGATTTTATTGTATTAAAATAGGCAATAAATTGGTTTAAAAATCATTAAAAATGCCAAAACTCTTGGGTGTGCTTATATATGCACAAATATGCTATTTTGGAAGTATTTTGGATATAAAAATACTTAGAAAAAAATTGGGTATCAACAGCTGCCCCTCTTTACCCGGGAAGGATGAAAGAGTTGTCGGGTAAAGATATTATGGCCAATTTTGACCGGAAGCGGCGATTTGAAAAGAATTTGACCGGGCTCTGGTTTCTGAGCTGCCTACATATCCCTTTTTATAGGACTCAGGCCGTATGTAGTTCAGGAACCATTGACGGAATATGCCGATGGAGATTCGAAAGAGACGGACACGATGTTTAGGTAGCAAGAGGTATTTTAAAACTTGATCGGCTGTGGGGACTGGAGCGGGATCGCTCCTACTGACACGGTCGTTGCTAGCCGGTGTACCTGCAAGCGAGTAATACGGGCGTATATCGTGCATAAACTTAAACGTGATGCATGTTCCCGTTGGACTATGAATGTTGTCTTTGGACGATTAGGATGACGTCCTCGGACCATGATGTCCTGGGCCATGAAGTGCAGAATTAAAGGATTCGCAGGCTATGAAATGATGTTCTCGGGCTATGATAATGGTGCCTCTGAACCATGATGCCCTTGAATAATGCTGTGCAGGATATAAAGTAGGTCCTCGGCCATGGCATGGTGCTCTCGGGCTATGAAGATGATACCTTCGAACAATGACTCCCTCGGATAGTTTGGTGATATTTCAGCCCATGAAATGCAAGATTTGGTAGCATTTTAGCCGATGCAAAAACGTAAATGGCGATATTTCAGCCAACAAAAATTTAAATAAAGCAGTGATGTTTCAGCTGATGCAAAAAATGTAAATAGTGATATTTCAGCCGACAGAAATTTAATTAAAATAGGCGATGCTTTAGTCGATGTAAAAATGTAAATGGCGATATTTCAGCCAACAGAACTTTAAATAAAGCGGCGATGGTTTAGTCGAAGTAAAAGTAAAATGGTGATATTTCAGCTGACAGAAGGTATAGGTATAGATGCTGATGGAGATTTAAATATGAACTGGCGATCTTTCAGCCAATGTAGAATTTAAATAAAGTTTGGCGATATTTCAGCCGATTGAAAGAAGGAAGTAAAAGGTGGCGATATTTCAGCCATGCAAGAGAGATAAAGTGGCGATATTTCAGCCGATGCAAATAAAGGTGGCGGTATTTCAGCCATGCAGGTGGAGGTAGAGCTTAACCTCGAAAGGCAGAAAGGTAGCCTTATGCAATGCAAGAAAATGTAGATGTAGACAATGCTTAGTCTCGAAAGGCAGAAAAGTAGCCTTATGCAATGCAAGAAAATGCAGATGGAGACAGTGCTCAGTCACAGAAGGCAGAAAGGTAGCCTTATGTAATGCAAAAGATGCAGATGGAGACAGAGCTTAGTCTCGAAAGGCAGAAAGGTAGCCTTATGCAATGCAAAAAAATGCAGATGGAGACAGTGCTTAGTCTCAAAAGGTAGAAAGGTAGCCTTATGCAATGCAAGAAAATGCGGATGGAGATAATGCTTAGTCTCGGAAGGCAGAAAGGTAGCCTTACGCAATGCAAGAAAATGCGGATGGAGAAAGTGCTTAGTCTCGGAAGGCAGAAAGGTAGCCTTATGCAATGCAAGAAAATGCAGATGGAGATAGTGCTTAGTCTCGAAAGGAAAAAAGGTAGCCTTATGAAATTCAAGGAAATAAAAGGACGGATAGTAGTGAGATTTCTTAGCTGATAGCTGGTTACCATATCGTGATTGCTGGCTAGGTTGTGTGCGGATAACAATTACAAACAAGTGATGATTATGAGAAGTTGAATTCTTGAGAAAGTATGCATACATAAATATACCTAACAATATTGTAAGTTGAGTGCCTGCATCCAAAGAAAAATCGTGAGTTTTGTAAGGGGGAAAGGCTAGTTCGTTTTCCCCTGGTTTCCTGCATTGCATATCATTGGGGTAGCGTTGCTAAACAATAGCAATTCGAACAATAGTTATGCATGATTTAGTAAATATAACGCAGGTAGAAAATAGTTTTCTTTAGATGAACGAACGAATACGACATGGTTCAAGATATTGCAACCTTTCTTGTTCCTGAATTTTGAGGGTCCTCCTAAAAATTCTGCCCCAGTTTACTGGGCTGGCACTTCTGACGGCTGCGCTGGACTGCTGAAAAATCAACTTCGGAATTTTGAGGGTCCTCCTCAAAATTCTACCCCAGTTTACTAGGGGCGGCATTCCAGGCGATGAGTGGCTGAAAACTAACTTCGGAATTTTAAGGATCCTCCTCAAAATTATTCCCCAGTTCCAATAGAAGGGGAAATGAAATTTTTATTAAATTGTGATCGAACCCATAAGGTTGCCTACGTATCCCCTCTTAAACGGGAATCAGGTTAGGAGTGGTTCAAATTACATCATAAATGAATCATAAGTGGTTACACATAGTATCGTTTCACTGCATTTGAATTGATCGGCTTTGGCCAAACTTCTCCGTCCATCTCTGCAAGAATGAGGACTCCTCCGGTTAGAACCCGGTGAACCATGTACAGACCTTGCCAGTTGAGAGAGAATTTCCCCTTGGCTTCATCTTGATGTGGGAATATTTTCTTCAACACTAGCTGCCCCGGTGTAAACTTCCTTGGTTTAACTCTTTTGTTGAAGGCTCTGGATGTTTTCTGTTCTGATACAACTGACCATGGCAAACTGCATTTATCCTTTTCCCATCTATAAGGGCTACCTGCTCGTAGAGACCTTTTACCCATTCTGCGTCATCCAACTCTGCTTCTTGTATGATTCTCAAGGAGGGAATTTCTACCTCGGTGGGGATGACCGTCTCTGTACCATAAACCAACATGTAGGGAGTTGCCCCAGTTGAGGTGTGGATTGTGGTGCGGTGTCCTAGTAAGGCGACTGATAATTTCTCATGCCATTGTTTGTGACTTTCGACCATCTTCCTTAGTATCTTCTTGATATTCTTGTTGGCTGCCTCTACAACTCCATTCATCTGAGGCCTGTAGACTATAGAATTCTTGTGTTTGATCTTGAATGTCTCACACATTGCTTTCATCAAGTCGCTGTTGAGATTGGAACCATTATCGGTGATGATTGATTTTGGACTTCTAAATCGGCAAAAAATACGGTCACGGATGAAATCCGCCACAACTTTCTTAGTCACTACTTTGTATGATACTGCTTCAACCCATTTAGTAAAATAATCAACTACCACCAGGATAAACCTGTGCCCGTTTGATGCGACAGGCTCGATATGTCCAATAACATCCATTCCTCAGGCGACGAATGGCCATGGTGAGCTTGTTGTAGTAAGCTCTTTAGGAGGCACCTTTATCATGTCTGCATGTATCTGACAACGATGACACTTGCAGACGTACTGGATGCAGTCTGTTTCCTTAGTTATCCAAAAATACCTTGCTCGGAGTATCTCCTTTGCTAAGACAAAACCATTCATGTGCGGCCCGCAGGTCCCTGCGTGCACTTCGTCCAATAGTTTGGATACTTCTTTTGCTTCGAAACACCTTAGTAAACCCAAGTCGGGAGTCCGCCTGTACAGGATTCCCCTACTGTGAAAGAATGTGTTGGATAACCTCCGAAGTGTGCGCTTATGAGTGGAGTTGGCATGTTCTGGGTATTCTCCCATTGTCAAATACTCTTTGATGTCATGGAAACACGGTTTTCCGTCTACTTCTTCTTCAACGTAAGCACAATAAGATGGCTGATCATAAATCTTTACTGGGATGGTATCAATGAAATTCGTATCTGGATGTTGGATCATGGATAGTAAAGTAGCTAATGCGTCAGCAAACTCGTTCTGGACCCTGGGGATGTACTAAAATTCTGTCTTTGTGAATCTTTTTCTTAATTCCTGGATGTGATGCAAGTAGGGGAGTATCTTAGAGTTCTTGGTTTCCCACTCTTCTTGAACCTGATGTATGAGCAAGTCTGAATCCCCGATCACTAGAAACTCTTGAATGTTTATGTCGATGGCCATCTTGAGCCCCAGGATGCAAGCTTCATATTCAGCCATATTATTTGTGCAAGGGAACCTGAGCTTGGCGGATACCGGGTAGTGCTGGTTGGTCTCTGTTACTAGGACTTCTCCTATGCCGATTCCTTTGAAATTTACGAATCTGTCAGAAAACAATCTCCAACCATCGTAGGATTCTGCAATATCTTCTCCTACAAAGGACACCTCTTTATCAGGAAAATATGTTTTCAGGAGTTCGTATTCTCTGCCAACAGGTTTCTCGGCAAGGTGATCTGCTATGGCTTGGCCTTTGATTGTTTTCTGAGTCATGTAAACAATGTCGAATTCACTTAGCAAGATTTGCCACTTGGCGAGCTTGCCAATGGGCATGGGCTTTTGGAATATATACTTCAGTGGGTCCATCCTTGATATGAGATAAGTAGTGTAGGCACATAAATAATGCATCAATTTCTGAGCTACCCAAGTTAGAGCACAACAGGTGCGCTCCAATAAAGAATACCGAGCCTCGTACGGGTTGAACTTGTTACTGAGATAGTAGATGGCTTGCTCCTTCCTCCCCGCTTAATCATGTTGTCCCAGAACACAACCGAATGCTCCATCCAAAACCGCGAGATAAAGCAATAGAGGCCTTCCTGGCTCGGGCGGAACCAAGACTGGTGGCGTTGACAGGTATTCCTTGATTCTGTCAAAAGTTTTCTCGCAATCGTTAGTCCATTCAGTAGCAGCGTCTTTCTTTAACATTTTAAAGATGGGTTCACAAATGACCATGGACTGAGCTATGAACCGGCTGATATAGTTGAGTCTTCCCAAGAAACTCATCACGTCCTTCTTGTTCTTTAGCGGTGGCAATTCTTGAATGGCTTTGACTTTTGACGGGTCCAATTCTATTCCTCGATGACTCACGATGAAACCCAATAATTTTCCAGCAGGAACCCCGAATGCACACTTGGCTGGATTCAGTTTCAGATTGTACCTCCTCAATCTGTTGAAGAACTTTCTCAAGTTTTCCATATGATCAGTGGTTTTCTTGGATTTGATGATGACATCGTCCACATATACCTCAATCTCCTAATGAATCATGTCGTAAAAAATAGTAGTCATGGCCCTCATATAGGTGGCGCCATCATTTTTCAACCCAAATGGCATAATTTTGTAACAATACATTCCCCATGGCGTGATGAAAGTTGTTTTCTCTGCATCTTCCTCATCCATCCATATGTGATGATATCCGGCGAAACAAACAACAAAGACTGCAACTCATGCTTGGCGCAGTTTTCGATAAGAATGTATATGCTTGGCAAAGGGAAGTCAACTTTGGGACTGGCCTAGTTAAAGTCCCGGTAGTCGACACAGATTCTAACCTTCCCATCCTTTTTTGGTGCCGGTACGATGTTGGCTAACCATGTTGGATATTCCACTACCCTGAGAACCTTGGCTTTGACTTGCTTAGTAACCTCTTCTTTGATTTTCAAACTCATGTCGGGTTGAATTTCCTGAGCTTATGTTTTACCGGCGGACAGGTTGAATCTGTTTGCAGTATGTGAGCTACAATGGACGTGCTGAGACTAGTCATATCATCATATGACCAGACAAATTTGTCCTCGTATTCCTTTAAAAACTTTGTGTATTCTTCCTTTTCTGATGGTGACAGGTGAACACTGATGCGAGTTTCTTTGACATTTTCTGTATCTCCAAAATTAATGACCTCAGTTTCTTCAAAGTTAGACATAGGTCTATTCTCAAATTTCTCAACCTCTTTGATGACCTCTTCTGGTATATCACCCTCTTCTAAGTCTATATTCGTTTTTTGCGTTGTTTCGTTGCAAGTCACAATCGTTGGTTCATCGTCAAAGTAAGTAATAGTAATGATATGTAAATAGAGTAAATGATAGATAAAATAATAAGAGCGAGATATATGATAAACTGAAATGCTTTGATTAAATTCATAATTGTATGGAACATCGGTGCTCTTTTCAAAATTAAAGACAATGCGGAAAGAAAATCAGTTAGTAAAAAGTAAAATGAGATGCATGGTGCCTTTTTTTAGCCTTGCCACCCCGAAGCTTTCTGGGCCCTGGTGGTTCTGATAGTCCAATTATTGAGATGTGCCCTTCTGCTTAAGATGATCATGCCAGAGTGCATGAACTAACCTTTGGGGAAGGGGAATAAAACAAAAGGTAAAAGCAAAAAGGTAACAAGTTAGTAAAGATTATGAGGAAAAAATGTTGCGATATTTAAATACATAGTGCAAGAATATAAATTGTGTCCTAAATTGGGTGCCTCGTTGTGCCCGAGGTAGGCCTAGCGACAAATAGTTTTGGATAACTTATAATGCTAAATGCCTCATTTTATTGATAAAAATAAGTTGAATCCAAAACGACTCTAAATAACAGAAAGTAAAATATCACTAGTGGCCATTGACCTTATTACATTAAAAATAAAAAGACTCCTAACTACTTTGTCCCAGAAGGACTTTCCCCAGATTTGGCATCTTTGTCTCCCTCGAACAGTTTCACCAGCTCGCGTAGTCCTAGTAGCAAATAAGCTCGGGACAGATGTCCGCCTGCATTTCCTTTGTAGCCTCTATGATTTTGTCATCAGGCTGGTTCTCTAGAAGTGAAGGAAAATTCCCTAAGTTTTTGCAGACGAGCGTCTGATCACTGGAGTGGAGGTCTTTCCACCAATTTAGCAGCCTTGGATGAATGTTGGTTGCCATGCCAAATCTGGGGACTTCGTGCCTCTTTTTCTGCAAAACATAGCATTAGGCCCTTACCCCACCGGACTCGACTATGTAAACAAATAATTAGCATAGCAAGCACTTTAGTTCTCCAAATAAATGCAAAGAACATGGAGCTGTCCGTTTGGGTTTCAAAGAAACCCGGTGGATTTTGGACAAGGCTACCCTAATGAGTCATTATGTGGACAACATAACTGACTCGTATAGGTTTGACCATGATGCATGTACAGTTTAAACGGAGTAAGGTTTCTATTGGGGTATTAGATAGTACCCTTGAGTGGACAACTCAAGAGGGAAATACACGAAACCGTCGACTACACCACTGATCGACTGATTTTACTGCAAATATGCCTTTGCCAAATTTAGGGGGTGATAGTACTGGAAGAGAGCAACTACTCATTATAAGAGTTGCTATAGTATTTGTTTGGCACGAGTGGAATATGATGTTGAATATGCAGTTTACAAGAATGAAACAAATTGACATGTATTTTCAGTTCATACAATAAAGTTTACAATAATTGCTCAAAATTACAACAACATTGATTTTTACTCGCCCATTAATGGGTAATTGATTCTCTCTCTTTGTTTGGCCTTACCAGATCCTTTCCAAAAATAAGTACATTCCTGTACTTAGACTTAATCCCTTACTATATGATTTTACTGCTCCTTTTATGGCAACAATCATTCCGCTTACAAATTGATTTTCTTTCCTTATATTAATCCCGTTAGTGTCCGTTGAGCAATAATCCCGTGATTAAAGGGAAAGTCTTGTGTTAATTGATTCTGACTTGTGATTGTTTCCATGTTTGTGTTAAAACTTTACTTATTACCTTACTCTTCATTCGTTTTCCAAAAACTATAAATACACTACCTCTTTTCTTTAAACACACGAACAACTTGAGTTCAAAATACACACTTACGCTTAAAACTCTCTTTTTCTTTACTACTACTTGTGCTAGTTCTTTGTCTAGCCGGCTGAAAGCCAAGTCTAGATTGTGGACTCTTGTTTTCTCTACCTTTTTTGAATTTTTGTTCTCTACTGGTATGTCCTAGTTAATTTGCAAGCCTCAACAACAACATGTTTTCTTTAATTGCTCTTGTTTGTCAGTCCTGTCTAATTATGCTCATGTCTTAGCAGTCTAGATGTGTCACTAGCATTCTGTACTATGTTCTCTTTCCCTTATAAATGAATGTTTATCTATGTGTGCACTCTGTCAGTCATTTGTTATTTACTTTCTACCTTATGAATCCCAAACCCCCGTATCCCCTTATATGTGTTTGTGTTCCTTTGGATGGTTTGTGTTCATGCCAGCATCAGCTATTGTTATGCATGACCAAACCAAGCCTGCTGGGTTATACAATAAATCCCATAATCCCTTGACCCTTTTGAATGACTACTGATTCTGTGTAGTTTGAGTTTTACTACTACAACTGTTTTCAAAATCACCCTTACCACTTACTATTTCCAATCCAGTTTTGATAAATCTCTTTAAAACTATGTTCTGCACTTCCACTATGATATTAGAACTTAGGTTCTGCCCCTCTTGTGTGAGCCTTGCCTTGGGACCCTTGAGCTTCCTCTAAACTTAGACACATAAGGGTTGGACCTTCCACACTGCACAACTCAATTTTCTGATTAGCATCTTGTGTGTATGCACTGCCTGGGATTCCTGAAATCCATTGGATCTCTGAAACACCCTAGATGAGTGAAGGCTTGGAAATCTGGATCTCGAAAGTGGCTCAATCTCATATTATTAGACATTAAGTTTGAATTAGTCTGCTCGGATGTAGTTGAGGATTCCTGATGTACTTTTTAATTCCAATTTTATTTCTTTTGGGCTGTAATGAGTTGTATAAACTCGGGGACATAGTAAAAAAGGGAGGGGGTTTACTTTTATGCACTAAGAGTAGAAATCATGCCTATAGGGATTTATTTATGATTTGTGCAACTCCACATGTAGAAAACATGTCTATAGGATTCGACACTTGATTTTTGCAATAAAGCATATAGATATCATGCCTATAGGGGTTCACTTCTGATTTCTGCAACTGCACACATAGATATCCTGCCTACAGGATTAATTTCTAATCGTTCTGCAAATTCATATATAGAAATACTGCCGATAGACTCCTGCATTTCTGCATATATAAATGTCATCAGGCAAACAGTTCGTAGGTTTAATAATAAAAAATGCATATAGATACCATGTTCATAGGACTTCTGTTAATGTCTGAAAAGGTGTCAAAACCAGTAAACATATATAAAGCATGCCTATAGGAAATCTCGAATCTCAATTGTCTCATTTGTTAAAAGCAATATCAACTGATCAGTTTGCATCCTTTTCTAAAATTAGTAGATATCATGCCTAGTTCTATCCAACACTTAGACAAAAGGATTAAATAATCAATTAGATCGGTTTTAGTCAACTACATTCGAGCGAGCCTAATGTAGACTTTTCGTCTAAAAATATGCGTTGAACCAGTCCGCTCGTCGCTTTATTTAATTAAGACCAAATCAGTACATGTAAGACATGCTAACTCTATGACTTTTATCTGATTTATGGAGGCTTATTTGAGCCCTATTTGCTTATTTGTTCCCCCTTTATTTGTATTATGCGTTTTGATCGAAGCCTTAGTATTTTATCCTTTGAAAACTCCTAAAAGCCCTAAACCCCTCTCCCTTTAGAATTAATAGTCCATTTGCCTCGGGGACTGATAGGATTGGGACGGGTAATAGCATGCAATAAATAACGATACTATTTCGCGCTTTAATACCTTAACGGGGTGGGAAAGGGTAGACATGGAGATGATGATCATACGATAACACTATGCGTACAATTGGGTACCGGTGTTGTGTGGATGATCCATGTATTTTA
>MU684223.1:13984-34211 GCA_026770625.1 Nicotiana glauca
AAGGGGGCATCGACAGCATGGCGACTCTGCTGGGGAACCTTTTGGCTTTTACCATTTCATGTTATATGTGACTTTATTGCTTTCTTTTATTGCTTTTGTCTAATGCCTTTATTTGAAACTGACTTGTTTCTTTTGTTTCTTTTTCTTTAATTACTTTCATTTACCACTTTTCCCATCAATGCTATTGTAATTTTGAGCAATTATTGTAAACTTTATTGTATGAACGTGAAAATACATGTCAATTTGTTTCATTCTTGTAAACTGCATCTTCAACATCATATACCACTCGTTCCAAACAAATATTATAGCAACACTTATAATGAGTAGTTGCGCTCTTCCAATACTATCACCCCTAAATTTGGCAAAGGCATACGGTAAAACCAGTTGATCAGCGATGCAGTCAACGGTTCCGTGCCTTTCCCTCTTGAGTTGTCCGCTCAAGGGTACCTGTCTAATACCCCAATAGAGACCTTACTCCGTTTAAACTGTACATGCATCATAGTCAAACCTAGCCGAGTCAGTTATGCTGTCCACACAATGACTCATTAGGATAGCCTTGTCCAAAGTCCACCGGGTTTCGTTGAAACCCAAACGGATACCCCAATGTTTTGTGCATTTATTTGGAGAACTAAATGCTTGCTATGCTAATTATTGGTTTAAATAATCGAGTCCGGTAGGGGTAAGGGCCTAACGCTTTGTTTTGCAGAAAATGAGGCACGAAGTCCCCAGATTTGGCATGGAAACCAACATTCATCTAAGACTGCTGAATTAGTGGAAAGACCTCCACTTCAGTGATCACACACTCGTCCACAAGTACTAAGGGAATTTACCTTCTCTTCTAGATATTCAGCCTAACAATAGAGAGCGAGGTCTAGTGGAACTGGAATGAAAATTCATCAAGAGAATTGTAGATTGTCAAAACACTGAAGGAAATGCAGGCGGACATCTGGCCCGAGCTTATTTGCTGCTAGGACTATGCGAGCTGGTGAAGCTTTTCGAGGGAGACAAAGATTTCGAATATGGGGAAGGTCCTTCTGGGACCAAGTAGTTAAGAGTCTTCTTATTTTTAATGTAATAAGGCCAATGGGCACTAGTGATATTTTACTTTCTGTTATTTAGCATCATTTTGGATTCATTTATTTTTATCAATAAAACGAGGCATTTGGCATTATAAGTTCTCCAAAACTATTTGTCGCTAGGCCTACCTCGGGCACAACGAGGAACCCAATTTAGGACATGACTTATATTCTTGCACTATGTATTTAAATATCGCAACGTTTTCTCCTCATAATCTTTACTAACTTGTTACCTTTTTGCTTTTACGTTTTGTTTTATTCCCCTTCCCCAAAGGTTAGTTCATGCACTCTGTCATGATCATCTTAAGCAGAAAAGCACATCTCAATAATTGGACTAGCAGAACCACTAGAGCCCGGAAAGCTTCGGGGTAGCAAGGCTAAACAAAAGCACCATGCATCTCATTTTACTTTTTACTAGCTGATTTTCTTTCCGCATTGTCTTTAATTTTGAAAAGAGCTCCGATGTTCCAAACAATTATAAGTTTAATCAAAGCATTTCAGTTTATCATATATCCCGCTCTTATTATTTTATCTATCATTTACTCTATTTACACAGCATTACTATTACTTACTCTGACGATGAACCAACGATTGTGACTTGCAACGAAACAACACAACAAACGGATATAGACTCAGAATAGGATGATATACCAGAAGAGGTCATCAGAGAGGTTGAGAATTTCGACAATAGTCCTAAGTCTAACTTGGACGAAACTGAGGTCGTTAATTTAGGAGATACAGAAAATATCAAAGAAACATGCATCAGTGTTCACCTGTCACCATCAGAAAAGGAAGAATACACAAAGTTTTTAAAGGAATACGAGGACAAATTTGCCTGGTCATATGATGATATGACTAGTCTCAGCATGTCCATTGTAGCTCACATACTGCCAACAGATTCAACCTGTCTGCCGGTAAAACATAAGCTCAGGAAATTCAACCCCGACATGAGTTTGAAAATCAAAGAAGAGGTTACTAAGCATGTCAAAGCCAAGGTTCTCAGGGTAGTGGAATATCCAAGATGGTTAGCCAACATCGTGCGGGTACCAAAGAAGGACGGGAAGGTTAGAATCTGTGTCGACTATCGGGACCTTAACCGGGCCAGTCCAAAGATGACTTCCCCTTGCCAAACATACACATTCTTATCGACAACTGCGCCAAGCATGAGTTGCAGACTTTGTTGATTGTTTCGACGGATATCATCAGATATGGATGTATGAGGAAGATGAAGAGAAAATGGATTTTATCACGCCATGGGGAATGTATTGTTACAAAATGATGCCATTTGGGTTGAAAAATGCTGGCGCCACCTATATGAGGGCCATAACTACTATCTTTCACGACATGATACACGAGGAGATTGAGGTATATGTTGACAATGTTATCATAAAATCCAAGAAAACAATTGATCATATGGAAGACTTGAGAAAGTTCTTCAACAGATTGAGGAGGTACAATCTGAAACTGAATCCCGCTAAGTGTGCATTCGGGGTTCCTACTGAAAAATTACTGGGTTTGATCGTGAGTTGTCGAGGAATAGAATTGGACCCATCAAAAGTCAAATCCATTCAAGATTTCCACCGCCAAAGAAAAAGAAGGGCGTGATGAGTTTCTTGGGAAGACTCAACTATATCAGTCGGTTCATAGCTTAGTCCACGGTCATTTGTGAACCCATCTTTAAAATGTTGAAGAAAGACGATGCTACTAAATGGACTGACGATTGCCAGAAAGCTTATGATAGAATCAAGGAATACCTATCAACGCCACCAGTCTTGGTTCCGCCCGAGCCAGGAAGGCCTCTATTGCTTTATCTCGTGGTTTTGGATGGAGCATTCAGTTGTGTTCTGGGATAACATAATGAAATGGGGAGGAAGGAGCAAGCCATCTACTATCTCAGTAAGAAGTTCACCCCGTACGAGGCCCGGTATTCTTTATTGGAGCGCACCTATTGTGCTATGAGTTGGGTAGCTCAGAAATTGAGGCATTATTTCTGTGCCTAAACTTCTTATCTCATATCAAGGATGGACCCGCTGAAGT
The DNA here is from genome assembly GCA_026770625.1 of Nicotiana glauca. Taxonomy (NCBI): domain Eukaryota; kingdom Viridiplantae; phylum Streptophyta; class Magnoliopsida; order Solanales; family Solanaceae; genus Nicotiana; species Nicotiana glauca. The sequence goes on from MU684223.1 coordinate 17,098, forward strand.
ATATCTTCCAGAAGCCCATGCCCACTGGTAAGCTCGCTAAGTGGAAAAGTTTTCTAAGTGAATTCGACATTGTTTACGTGACTCAGAAAGTAATCAAAGGCCAAGCCATAGCAGATCACCTTGCCGAGAATCCTGTTGGCGGAGAATACGAACCCCTGAAAACATATTTTCCTGACGAAGAGGTGTCCTTTGTAGGAGAAGATATTGCAGAATCCTATGATTGTTGGAGGTTGTTTTTCAACGGAGCCGCAAATTTCAAAGGAGTCGGCATAGGAGCATTCCTAGTATCAGAGACCGGCCAGCATTACCCAGTATCCGCCAAGCTCAGGTTCCCTTGCACAAATAATATGGATGAATATGAAGCTTGTATCCTGGGGCTCCAGATGGCCATCGACATGAACTTTCAAGAGTTGCTAGTGATCGGGGATTCAGACTTGCTCATACATCAGGTTCGAGAAGAGTGTGCAAACAAGAACTCTAAGATACTCCCCAAATTGCATCACATCCAGGAGTTAAGGAAAATATTCACAAAGACAGAATTTCAGCACGTCCCTAGGGTCCAGAACGAGTTTGCTGACGCATTAGCTACTTTATCATCCATGATCCAGCATCCAGATACGAATTTCATTGATCCCATCCCAGTAAAGATTTATGATCAGCCAGCTTATTGTGCTTACGTTGACGAAGAAGCAGACGAAAAATCGTGGTTCCATGGCATCAAAGAGTACTTGACAACAGGAGAATACCCAGAACTTGCCAACGCCACTCAGAAGCGCGCACATCGGAGGTTATCCAACAACTTCTTTCACAATGGGGAAATCCTGTATAGGAGGACTCCCGACTTGGGTTTACTAAGGCTTGTCGAAGCAAAAGAAGCATCCAGACTATTGGACGAAGTGCACGCAGGGACCTGCGGGCCGCATATGAATGGTTTTGTCTTAGCAAAGAAGATACTCCGAGCAGGGTATTTTTGGATGACTATGGAAACAGACTTTATCCAATACGTCCGCAAGTGCCATCGCTGTCAGATACATGCAGACATGATAAAGGTGCCTCCTAACGAGCTTACTGCAATAAGTTCACTATGGCCATTCGCCGCCTCGGGAATGGATGTTATTGGACCTATCGAGCCTGCCGCATCAAACGGGCACAGGTTTATCCTGGTGGCAGTTGATTATTTTACTAAATGGGTTAAAGCAGCGTCATACAAGGCAGTGACTACGAAAGTTGTGGTGGATTTTGTCCGTGACCGTATTGTTTGCCGATTCGGAATTCCGGAATCAATCATCACCGATAATGGTTCCAATCTCAAAAATGACTTGATGAAAGAAATGTGTGAGACATTCAAGATCAAACACAAGAATTCTATAGCATACAAGCCTCAGATGAATGGAGCTATAGAGGCAGCCAACAAGAATATCAAGAAGATACTAAGGAAGATGGTCGAAAGTCACAAACAATGGCATGAGAAATTATCGTTCCCCTTACTAGGATACTGCACCACAGTCCGCACCTCAACTGGGGCAACTCCCTACATGCTGGTTTATGGTACAGAGGCGGTCGTCCCCACCGAGGTAGAAATTCCATCCTAGAGGATCATACAAGAAGCAACGTTGGATGACACAAAATGGGTAAAAGGTCGCTACGAGCAGTTAGCCCTTATAGATGGGAAAAGGATGAATGCAGTTTGCCACGGTCACTCGTATCAGAACAGAATGTCCAAAGCCTTCAACAAAAGAGTTAAACCAAGGAAGTTTACACCGGGGCAGCTAGTATTGAAGAAAATATTCCCACATTAAGATGAAGCCAAGGGGAAATTCTCTCCCAACTGGCAAGGTCTATACATAGTTCACTAGGTTCTAACCGGAGGAGCCCTCATTCTTGTAGAGATTGACGGAGAAGTTTGGCCAAAGCCGATCAATTCAGATGCGGTGAAACGATACTATGTGTAACCACATATGATTCCCTTTATGATGTAATTTGAACTACGCCTGACCTGATTCCCGTTTAAGAGGGGATACGTAGGCAGCTCTATGGGTTCGGTCACAATTTACTAAAAATTTCATTTCCCCTGCTATTGGAACTGGGGCAAAATTTTGAGGAGGACCCTCAAAATTCTGAAGTTAATTTTCAGCCACTCATCGCCAGGAATGACGCCCCTAGTAAACTGGGGAAGAATTTTAAGGAGGACCCTCAAAATTCCAAAGTTAATTTTTTAGCCGTCCAGCGCAGCCGTCAGAAGTGCCAGCCCAGTAAACCGGGGCAGAGTTTTGAGGAGGACCATCAAAATTCAGGAACAAGAAAGGTTGCAATGTCTGGAAGAACGTCGCAGTCGTTGGTTCATATAAAGAAAACTATTTTCTACCTACATTATATTTACTAAATCATGCATAACTATTGTTCGAATTGCTACTGTTTATCAACGATGCCCCAATGACGCGCAACGCCGGAAGCCAGGGGAAAACGAACTAGCCTTTCCCCTTACAAAACTCACGATTTTTCTTGGGTAGCAGGTACTCGACTTATAATATCATCAGGTATATTTATGTACGCATACTTTCTCAAGAATGCAACTTCTCAGAATCATCATTTATTCATAATTGTTATCCGCACACAACCTCCCCAGCACTCACGATATCGTAATCAGCTATCAGCTAAGAAATCTCACTACTATCCGTCCCTTTATTTTCTTGCATTGCATAAGTCTACCTTTTTGCCTTTCGAGACTAAGTACTGTCTCCATATGCATCTTTTGCATTGCATAAGGCAAACTTTCTGCCTTTCAACACTAAGCACTGTCTCCATCTACATTTTTCTTGCATTGCATAAGGCTATCTTTCTGCCTTTCGAGACTAAGCACTGTCTCCATCTGCATTATCTACATAAGGATACCTTTATGGTTTTATAGACTAAGCATTGTCTCTATCTGCATTATCTGCATTGCATAAGGCTACCTTTCTGCCTTTCGAAACTAAGCACTGCCTCCATTCTGTATTATCTGCATAATCCATCTACATTTTTTGCATTGCATAAGGCTACCTTACTGTCTTTTAAGACTAAGCAATGTCTCCGTCCTGCATTATCTACATAAGGCTACATTTTTGCCTTCCGAGGTTAAGCTCTATCTCCACCTGCATAGCCTGAGGACCTACTTTATATCCTACACAACATTATTCAAGGGCATCATGGTTCGGAGGCACCATTATCATAGCCCGAGAACATCATTTCATAGCCTGCGAATCCTTTAATTTTTCATTTCATGGCCAAGGACATAATGGTTCGAGGACGTCATCCTAACCGTCCAAAGACAACATTTATGGTCCAACGGGAACTTACATCACGTTTAAGTTTATGCACTATATACGCTTGTATTACTCACTTGTAGGTACACTGACTAGCAACAACCGTCTCATCAAGAGCAATCCCGCTCCAGTCCCCGCACCCGATCAAGTTTCAAAATAACTCTTGCCACCTAAACATCGTGTCCGTCTCTTTCGAATCTCCATTGGCATGTTCCGTAAATGGTTCCTGAAATACATACGGACCGATTCCTATAATACCATGGATATTTAGGCAGCTCAGAAACCAGAGCCCAGTTCAATTCTTTTCAAATTGCCGTTTCCGATCAAAATTGGCCATCATATCTTTACCCGACAATTCTTTCATTCTTCCCGGGTAAAGAGGGGCAGCTGTTGATACCCAATTTTTCCCTAAGTATTTTTATACCAAAAATACTTCCAAAATAGCATATTTGTGCATATATAAGCACACCCAAGAGTTTTGTCATTTTTAAACCAATTTATTGCCTATTCTAATACAACAAATTCCAATAATTATTCCCAAAATTATCATTTTTGGTGAATAACTCATTCTATTCTCACATTTACACTAAAATATAATTAAGGTAATTTTTTGCATATTTTTACGAATTTATTTGGTATTTTTAAAGCTAAATTGCATATAATTGAAATTATAGCCTATTTTGGACGGAGAAGTTTGGCCAAAGCCAATCAATTCAGATGCAGTGAAACGATACTATGTGTAACCACTTATGATTCCCTTTATTATGTAATTTGAACTTCGCCTGACCTGATTCCCATTTGTTGCACCTCATTTCGGCGCTACCGCACCCCGCGAAGGGCTTAGTAAAGGGAGTTTTTCCAATTAAAGGACAATCGAAACGGGATTCGTTTATTAAGAGATTCAGAGTCGCCACTTGAGAGATTTATGGTATCCCCAGTCACCGGTTTGAATCCCGAATCAAGGGAAAATTTGACTCTATATTACAGTCTACGAACCAGAAATCCGGATAAGGAATTATGTTAATCCGGGAGAAGGTGTTAGGCATTCCCGAGTTCTGTGGTTCTAGTACGGTCGCTAAATTTTCATATTTGGCTTATTCATCTGATTTATAACATGTTTTAACTTATGTGCAAATTTTAACTTTGAACCGTTTTTATTATTATTATTATTATTATTTTAACGAAGAATTGCAACGTTGTGAAAATGTATCTCGACCGGCGTCACATCAATGTACCCGTGGCTGTCAACATATTTCGACTCCGTTTGAGATTTGGATTTGGGTCACACAAATGTGCACCCGAGTCTAAGAAGGTGGAATTATTAAACACGCACCTAAAGAAACTAACGCATTATTATTTTGGGGAAAGCCGTGAAGTTCGTTAAACGGCCCGTCCCGAAATCTAAGTATTTACTATAATCATTTATTGAGGGCCCCGCAGCTTGTGCGTTCTATTTGGCGAGGCTCGTCCCATTTATTTTAAAAGGATCATCTTAAAATTATTAGATTTTTATTTTTCGTCCGTCTCTAAAAAATGAAAGAGGAAAAAAGGTCCTAATTAATTAACACATGAAAAGGCCTGAACTTAGTAGTTATTAGGTTAAAACAAAAGCAAACGGAAAATTTCACGGGAACTTGCACAAAGGGAGATTGTTTTGATTCTTGTTCTACCAGTGAATATTACTAAAATGGAGATTATAAATAGAACATGAGATTGATGGCGATATTACCAAAACCAACTAAATGTTCTCAAACTAATTTAAACTAATATTTTTAGATGAATTGAACTATTAGAAATAACCATATGTAATACACAGCCATTTTTTGAACTCTTTTACAACTATCGAAAATACATCTGTATTTGAGAATTGACAATAAGCTAACACTGTTCGAACAACCATCTCAGTAGCCTTGAACCTACACGATGATACCTTTAATTCGTTTGAATCTAGACCTCACACTCATGAAAGCTTAAAAAAAATAGTAGCTCACATGGTCCAAATACAATTTAGCTAGGCACGTTTGCATAAAACCAGTCTCATTACAGAAACAAAACATTATACATATGCAACCTTATTACTCATTAACCAGTCAACTACGTATCTAGAACCAAAAAAGAAGCTCTATTCAAGTATAAATCTAAACAGGAGGAATTCCACAGGAACAAAGCCTGGTCAACACTTCATTTCACCTCAAGCAAGAGTGTACAATTGTGTACCTGATATTGGAAGCAAAAGAAAAGGAAGATCAGCAGAGTAACACAGCAACAATAACAGCAGTAGTGCAACAGCCGATACCAACAACAACAGTTACAGTAACAGATTGGCCCAGCAACTGATTTAGAATACCAGCGAAATCCCAAAAAAACACCAATGAAATAGTGACAAATGACCCAACCAAACTCAGGAAACAAACCAAATGACACCCGAGCAATATCCCAGAAATAAACCAGCAATCACAAACAGAACTGGATGAACCAGAAGCGCAAAAGATGCAAGGGACATTTCTGCTTTTCTGTTGTTTAACACTCATAATCGAACACTCTCAAATAAAACACTCAAACTATTGATCTCAGGACAAAAGACAGCCTGTTTTCACTCTCCAAAACAGGACTCTTGTGTTAAAAGTCAGCCAACTTTCTAAGCTCTCAATACTGAATTTCTAATGTTCAAAATCCAGCCAACTCAAATTTTTCTAACTCTGAACTTTTAGAGTCCAAACCCCCCTCTAACTCTCCCCTAAACCTTCTCTTTTATACCCAAAGCCGACCCCTCTTCCAGCCTGTTTTGACACTTAAACCATTAGGAAAGTATTTCTTACCCATCATATTCCCTGAACCAACCATTACTGCATGTCATGTTCATTCTTAATTCAATTGTTATGGGCCAACTATTTGTTTAATCATTTCTTCTTAAAACCATTACGTATTGTTCCCCACCTTTATTAAATAATCACATTAGATTAATAGTATATTAGTACTTGACTAACAGCCCACTCAAACTAGACCCTTTTCAGGTTTTTTTTTTTAAAAAAAAAAATCCCAAATCACCACCCTGGAATCTCTATGATTACTTCCCATCAGCTATAACCATTCAAATTATAAAACTTAACCAGAAGTTTAAGGTAAAACTCAGGTTGGATCAAATACTATTAAAACAAAATCAAGGACTTAAATAATTCAGGACACGCTTTCAGGGAATGTTACAATAGGTTCAGGTGACAACCACAACAACCATTCAAGTATTTTCAGAGCATTTCAACTGACTAATCAATTCAAAACAAATGTGATGACCTTCTCCTAAAAAATTAAGCATACAAGCAGACTAAATTCCACACTAACACATAAATAGAAATAAAGCAAGAGGAGAGGAGGATTAAAACAAAAACTACAAGATAGCAGAAAAGAAAAGGGGGGTTGAAAAATACCCGGAAATCAAACGGACCAAAACAGAAAACTCCTCGTCCCTTCGCTTTGGACTGAAGTGGACTTTAATCATGTGTTTCCAATATGGAAACATACGACTAAAGTCTAACTCAGTCCAAAAGATCCTCATAATGTCCGTTTGGTCTTTGAGCCAAAAATTAGGGCTCGTTTTGTTTGATTTAGAATTTGAAGAAATGGAGTGATATTCGAAAGAAAGTGGTGACGGGTATGGGATGAGGCAGGTCTAGTGATAGTGTGGTGTTAATCTGGGATGGTTTGCAGGTGGCGCTGCCACTGGAATTTGGTGGCGGCGCTAGGGTTCTTGACTAAAAACTGATATTCGAGGTATCCAGGTTAGATTCGAAGGAAGGTGGGCACAGGATTGGCATGAAGAGGTCGTGGGGGGTCATTGGTGTAAAGATGGGGGCGTTTGGCCCACCGGAACCACCGTGAGGCGATTTCTGGTGGGCGGAGGAAGCGGCAGAGGGTTGTGGTCTCTGAAGGGTTAGAGATAGGGGGAAGGAATGAGACGAGTTTTAGGGGTATTGGGGGTTTGATATGTCAAAAACGAGTGAATTAATCAGGGCCGTTGGATGATGGGAACCAACAACCTTGATTAATTGACTTAAATGAAAACGCGGTCGTTTAGTATGGGGCGGGTTTAGTTCGGGGGTAAGAGGGTCGGGTTGTGAGATGTCACGGGAGGAGTGATACGGACCGTTGGATCGAGTGAATGAATGGTTGAGATCTGAGAAGCCAAAACAACGCCGTTTGGTTGATCTCTGCGATGGATCAGAATTGGACCGGGTACAAGGGTGCTTTGGGCCTGGTTTTGCTCCAAATTGAAATAGCCCGATTCGTTCTTTATTTTCCATTCCTTTTCTTTTCTTTTAATTCCTAAAAAAACATTAAAATCCTAGATTAAATTACAAAAAATCCAATTAACTTCAATTAACACACCATTAAATACCAATTTGAAATAAAATCCCACAACTAGACCTTTAAATGCTAAAATGCAAAGTGTATTATTTTTTGTGATTTTCATTCTTGTAAAACAAAACTTAATTAATCTTAATTGTACAATTAAACCAAAAGGTTGCAATATGTGACATATCTTTGTATTTTAATTTAAACAAATAAACATGCACAAATAAATATAAACAATAATAGAAAAGTAACACAAAAATCCACAAAAATCACACACAACACAAAACTATTTAATTTTGAATTTTTGGGAGTAATTCTCATATATGACAAAAATCACGTGCTTTAAACTGCCCCTCTTTGTCCGAAAACTCGAAGAGTTTTCGTGCAAAGATAAAGTGAGCGAGCGATTTTTGCCCGTTTGAGTACTTCGGTGTGAAGCATTTTTTTTTTGAAAAGATTTGACCGAACCTTTTCTTTAAGAGGTCTCCTACATATCCCTGGCTAAAAGGGAATCAGGTCGATATAGTTCGGGAAGTTTTGGTAGCTGGGACTACCATGGGACTGCAGTTTGCTGTTGCTGCCACTGCATGCTGTTACTACTGCTTACCGACTTCCTTATTACACCCTGCTAAAGAAGACAAGAAGCTAGCCTAAACTAGGAATTACAAAATCTCATATATCTTCAAACTTGCTCGTGTAGTCTTCCTTCTGATTTCTGCGGCGGAATTTATGCTGGGGGTATTATGTTGTGACCCTGTGCATTACTGCCTTCTAACTTAAACTTTACATGCATTCCTTTGTTTTACCAGCGGGCTCCTGACTCCAACGGCAACTTTTAAAAACAAAAACACCTCTCCTCTCTTCCGGTGAGCTCCTGACTTCATCCACAACTTTGAAAATCAAATGCATTTGGCAATAATTTATGAAATATATATTTTGGCAATATTTATACAAGCAGGACCACTCGGGTCGAAATAAATTAAATGTCCTTTTGAGAAAGGATTAAATTCAATATCCTATTCGAGGGAGGATGAACCCAAAATATTCTATTCGAGGGCGGATGAACCCAAAATATCCTATTCGAGGGCAGATGAACCCAAAATATCCTATTCGAGGGCCGATGAACCCAAAATATCCTATTCGAGGGCGGATGAACCCAAAATATCCTATTCGAAGGTGGATGAACCCAAAATATCCTATTAGAAGGCGGATGAACCCAAAATATCCTATTCGAAGGCGGATGAACCAAAAATATCCTATTCGAATGCGGATGAACCCAAAATATCCTCTTCGAACGCATATGAACCCAAAATATCCTATTCGAGGGCGGACGAACACAAAATATCCTATTCGAGGGCGGACGAACCCAAAATATCCTATTCAAGGGTGGAGGAACCCAAAATATCCTATTTGAGGGCGGACGAACCCAAAATATCCTATTCGAGGGCGGACGAACCCAAAATATCCTATTCGAGGGCGGACCAACGCAAAATATCCTATTCGAGGGCGGAGGAACCCAAAATATCCTATTCGAGGGCGGACGAACCCAAAATATCCTATTCGAGGGCGGACGAACCCAAAATATCCTATACGAGGGCGGACGAACCCAAAATATCCTATTCGAGGGTGGACGAACTCAAAATATCCTATTCGACGGCGGACGAACCCAAAATATCCTATTCGAGGGCGGACGAACCCAAAATATCCTATTCGAGGGCGGACGAACCCAAAATATCCTATTCGAGGGCGGACGAACCCAAAATATCCTATTCGAGGGCGGACGAACCCAAAATATCCTATTCGAGGGCGGACGAACCCAAAATATCCTATTCGAGGGCGGACGAACCCAAAATATCCTATTCGAGGGCGGACGAACCCAAAATATCCTATTCGAGGGCGGACGAACCCAAAATATCCTATTCGAGGGCGGACGAACCCAAAATATCCTATTCGAGGGCGGACGAACCCAAAATATCCTATTCGAGGGCGGACGAACCCAAAATATCCTATTCGAGGGCGGACGAACCCAAAATATCCTATTCGAGGGCGGACGAACCCAAAATATCCTATTCGAGGGCGGACGAACCCAAAATATCCTATTCGAGGGCGGACGAACCCAAAATATCCTATTCGAGGGCGGACGAACCCAAAATATCCTATTCGAGGGCGGACGAACCCAAAATATCCTATTCGAGGGCGGACGAACCCAAAATATCCTATTCGAGGGCGGACGAACCCAAAATATCCTATTCGAGGGCGGACGAACCCAAAATATCCTATTCGAGGGCGGACGAACCCAAAATATCCTATTCGAGGGCGGACGAACCCAAAATATCCTATTCGAGGGCGGACGAACCCAAAATATCCTATTCGAGGGCGGACGAACCCAAAATATCCTATTCGAGGGCGGACGAACCCAAAATATCCTATTCGAGGGCGGACGAACCCAAAATATCCTATTCGAGGGCGGACGAACCCAAAATATCCTATTCGAGGGCGGACGAACCCAAAATATCCTATTCGAGGGCGGACGAACCCAAAATATCCTATTCGAGGGCGGACGAACCCAAAATATCCTATTCGAGGGCGGACGAACCCAAAATATCCTATTCGAGGGCGGACGAACCCAAAATATCCTATTCGAGGGCGGACGAACCCAAAATATCCTATTCGAGGGCGGACGAACCCAAAATATCCTATTCGAGGGCGGACGAACCCAAAATATCCTATTCGAGGGCGGACGAACCCAAAATATCCTATTCGAGGGCGGACGAACCCAAAATATCCTATTCGAGGGCGGACGAACCCAAAATATCCTATTCGAGGGCGGACGAACCCAAAATATCCTATTCGAGGGCGGACGAACCCAAAATATCCTATTCGAGGGCGGACGAACCCAAAATATCCTATTCGAGGGCGGACGAACCCAAAATATCCTATTCGAGGGCGGACGAACCCAAAATATCCTATTCGAGGGCGGACGAACCCAAAATATCCTATTCGAGGGCGGACGAACCCAAAATATCCTATTCGAGGGCGGACGAACCCAAAATATCCTATTCGAGGGCGGACGAACCCAAAATATCCTATTCGAGGGCGGACGAACCCAAAATATCCTATTCGAGGGCGGACGAACCCAAAATATCCTATTCGAGGGCGGAGGAACCCAAAATATCTTATTCGACGGCGGACGAACCCAAAATATCCTATTCGAGGGCGGACGAACCCAAAATATCCTATTCGAGGGCGGATGAACCCAAAACATCTTATTCGAGGGCGGATGAACCCAATACATCCTATTTGAAGGTGGACAAGCCTGGAATGTGGTGCTTGATTGTGTAATTACAATGATTGATGCAGCGCAAAGGGCTTGATATGACGTAGAGATCTTGATATGGACCTAGTTTCCGTCCCTGTCTCAAATCAAAGAGAATTTTGTCGATTTTTTGAAAATGATGTTCGTGACCTTATTGCTGGGGATTCTTTCCTCATTCCCTTAGACCTTGTGTTATCTTCCTTCTTCCTCAAGTGGGTACCTGACTTCAGCAAAAATATAAAGGTAATGCCTCCGTGTTACGGGCGGGCTCCCAGCTTCAGTAACTTCAAAACTGGACTCGTGTTGCCATTGTTCATCTTTGCAACTATTTCCTTCTTACTGTGTTGCATCCCTTTTAACTGCTGGGGAAAACACTGCTGGGGGGAATTTTCCTTCCTTCAAAACTGGTGCTTCATTCTTTCAAAAACTGCTGGGGATGACACTGGATACAACTTCCTTCATTAAAACTTGTTTTCCTTCTTTCGACACTGTTGGGAATAATACTGGTTCAAAGACCACTTCCCTTGTGTTATCTGGCTTCTTTCCCAAGTGGATACCTGACTTCCAGAAAATTTTCCAATTAAGGAAAATTTTCTGCCCCAGTTTGATAATCTTCCACGTGGCATGCCTTTCCATCAATGCCATTTCCTTTTTCCTGTTTCAAATCAAAGAAAACTTCTTAGTTTAAACCGCGGTGGTTGGTTGTGATTCTCCTGCTGGGGATGGTTCTCGTTTTCTCCTTTCCTACTCTGCGTTTCCATTACACCACAAAAACTTTGCTGGGGATGATATTCCCATGGGGGATGGTTTCTCTTTTGCTTCCTTCCCCGCTCTGTGTTGTCTGACCCTCTTGGACCTTGGTCGAAAAATCTGTCGGGGATGCTCCTCCTTCCCGACGATTGTTATTCACAAGTTTCTCAACTGTTGTTTTCCTAATTTTCTCCATACTTTCCCTTATCTTTGGTCTGTCCTGTTTGCATTTTGCTTTGCACCATTTTGGCAATTGGTAGTAAGCTCTGAAAAATCTTTCTCAAAAACAGACTGCTGGAAAAAAGTCTTTAAACAAAGAAAGTGATGACTTCAAAAGGTAGAAAAAAGAAAAAGTCTTTCTGAGCAAATGCCGTGGAAAAAGAAAAAGGATAAAGAACTTATCTGAACGTATAAGCGGTCCCAACGATCACGTCACGCATTCCGGATCTACCCAAACCAGTTTATTTATCAATCAATCTTTCTGAAGACTTCATTCTTCTGGGGATGAGCAGGCACCCCATTCTTTGCCAAATGCGGATCCTTTCCGCCAATTTTGTCTTGTCGCCTCATAGTGCCCTTCGAGGGGTTTTCACTAATAAAACTCTCTCATTTTGTTTCTCTCAGCTTTCGTCGCCTTATGGTGCCTGTGAAGGTTTTCACCGATAAGACTCTCTCATTTTATTTTTCTTTCTCCGCTGGGGATTGGAGTGTTACCGATAAGATTTTCTCTACTGGGAATTTTTGGCTATCAATTCCTTCATCTCACGATCCTTATTCAGTCAAGGATCAGTGTGTTATTCTCGGCTTTCATTTGCCTGACTTAGCACCTCGCGGATACTGATCGGGAGGTCTTTTTTGGACATCAACATGATTTTTTGTGCGGAGATAAAAGAAAAGGATATCACAAATTTGAAATAACTTCGATGGGTAAAACATTACAACTCTTGGAATCAAACTTTTTTCCAAAATTTTAAAACATAAATTCTACCCCAGTTTTCTTGCTTGGGGGATTTTTGATTGTTATTACACTATGACCGAGCCGTGAGGCGCCTACGTATCCTCTTTGAGGAATCAGGTCGAATGTAGTTCACTGGATTCCTTTGTATTTCTTGTAACTTTCCTTTTTGTTTTTGTTATTATTATTTTCTTCTTTTCCTTTCCTTCTTTTATTCTCCCTTTTTTTCTTAATTTTTGTTAGTGATTCCAAGAGAGGGGTATGAAAGAATAAATAAGGCTCAAAGGGGAAGCAAAGGTTAAAGTGGTTGGATAGAAGAAATAATTGCCTCCGTCATTTCATTCTCTGATAAATACCAAGTACAAGCAAACAGACAAATGTCAATTACAATCAAAGAAATTACACATAATATCTCTTGAATGCGTCAGAATTGATAGCCATGTCGATGCATATCCCCTCGACATCTGTCAAACACAAAGCGCCATTGGATAACACTCTGGTTACAATGAACGGTCCTTGCCAGTTCGGGGCGAACTTGCCCTTTGCTTCGGCCTGATGTGGCAGGATTTGTTTCAGCACCTGCTGTCCCACTCCAAATTTCCTGGGACGTGCCTTCCTGTTGTATGCTCTTGCCATCCTCTTTTGATACAATTGGCCATGACATCTGCTATCAATATCTTTTCATTAATCAAGCTCAACCGCTCTAATCGGGCTTTGACCCACTCATCATCATCAATCTACCTCTTATATTATTAGTTCATAAGCAGATTGATTTTTTAGACCGGGTTGAAGATCCGTTGTGCATGCCAAGTCATTAAAATCAGTATAAAGATAATTGTTCAGAAAAAGAAGAAAACAAAATTAATCTAAAGTAAAAGTGAAAAAAATTTTCATTTTTTATTGAATTATGGGAAACAAGGTTTTACACTCGGCCGAATACAAAAATAAAAGAAAACCGGATTACGATCCTGGAATAATCCACAATACAAGAAGGAAAATCAGAGCCCACCACCAAGACTCCCTCTGGATCGGACGGGGAGTAGACATCCAATGACTGTACCTCGCCTTGCTGGACCCTTCCCCCATCACCATAACTGGCTTGTCATCTACCCTTTCCAGCTGTACCACTGCTTTTCCACTGGCCGACTTTTCCTTCGGACTGGCACATATCATCATTACTGTTTGTTGAGGGCTTATTGAGTTCCCCTCCTTCGTGCACTAGTTCAACCATGTGGGCTTCATGGTGTGCCGACAACGGGTTCTGATTGATGTTGGGTACCTCTGGTGTCTGAACCTCGATCTTGTTGGTGTCAATAAGATTTCCCACTGCATGTTTCAACTTCCAACACTTCTCGGTATCATGTCCAGGAGCCCCTGAATAATACTCACAGCTTACCGAGCGGTCCATATTTTGGGGAAGGGGATATGGCAATCTGGGATGAACAGGACTCAACAAGCCTAACTTCCTTAATTTGTGGAATAAAGAAGTATAGGTTTCCCCCAACTCAGTGAATGTTCTCTGTACCCTTTCATTTCTGAAAACCTGATTCCCGCGGAAACCTGGTCCTGAAGGGTTCCTGTAGGCCCTTAGTGGTGGATATGTGTTTCGTGGAGGTGGATATGTATTCTGGTTTTGTGGAGGGTGATTTGGGTGATTTGGGTGGCGGGGTCTGGATTGGTAGCCAGGGGAAGGACCTCTCGATCTGGCCCAAGTACATGCCTCTACTATTGCAACTTCTTCTCTTCTCTTCTTCCCGAGCGCACCCCCAGTGCCGCTCTGAATGGCCTGAGTTGTTGCTTTTATTGCCGAATAGCTCAGGATCTTATTGGACTTAAGTCCCTCTTCTATCATACCGCCCATTTTCACCACCTCGTTGAAAGATTTGCCAACCGACGTCACCAAGTAACCAAAGTAAGTTGGCTCTAGAGTTTGCAGAAAGTAGTCCACCATTTCCCCCTCTCTCATCGGAGGATCAACTCTTGCTGCCTGTTCTCTCCACCGGAACCCAAATTCTCGGAAGCTCTCTCCGGGCTTCTTCTCAAACTTCTGCAATGTGAGACGGTCAGGGACGATCTCAAGGTTGTACTGGAAGTGACCTACGAATGCTTGTGCCAAATCATCCCAGGTGTACCACTTACACGGATCCTGTCTTGTGTACCATTCTAGTGCCGACCCACTTAGACTTTGACCAAAGTAAGCTATCAGCAGCTCATCTTTACCACCTGCTCCTCTCATCTTGCTACAAAACCCTCGCAGATTTGCCATAGGATCGTCGTGTCCCTCGTATAGATCAAACTTTGGCATCTTGAACCCTGGAGGTAATTGAACGCCAGGTAAAGGACACAGGTCCTTGTAGGCCACGCTGACCTGATTGCCTAACCCGTGCATGTTCCTGAAGGATTGCTCCAGGCTTTTGAATTTTCGCAGCACTTCGTCCTGCTCTGGGCTCTTAGTCGGCTCTTCAATCTCCGCCGGGACCTCAAAATGGGGATTATAGGCATGTGGCTCGGGGGGGGGGGGGTAATATTGGGTATTGTGAGCCCGAAACGACGGCTCACTGGATGATCTCTGTAGTGTGGCTGGTGGGGGACCCATGAAAACAGGAACATTTGGTGGAGGAGGGTTCTGATTGGGTGTTGGAGCTTGGGGATCATATGGATTTCCTCCCTGATAGTAGTGGTGACTGGGGAAGCTTGTCGAAGGGCCGGGGGGAGGGTATTCCGGCGTGTGTCCTGGTGGGAGAGCATGAGGAATGGGTGGTTTAGGCCCCTTTTGTACCCTAGCCAAGGCTAGCTGCATTTCATTCATCTCCAGTCTCATTTTTTCCATGTTTTCCATTGCCTCCCTCAGGAGCTGACTTTCCGTTCTTTCCTCCTCAACACTTTGGTCTGAACTAGTCATGTTTTTTAGTATGGGCCCATTGGATCTTGTTTGATAATGGTATGGTGCCAGTACGCTTTAACAAACTGACTGGAATTGAAAGTTGAAAAAACAACAAACTTGTCAGCGTTAGATTTTAACACATATTATAATTGCACGTTGGGGGGGATGCAATGCTCTTAGGCAGTTAACCATTTTTAACATGTTTTTGCTCCGACCGCATGCATCATCTCGACTTATTTTATTTGTGCCTCATTTAAATGATTCAGAAACTTTCCTTTATCTATTTTCTTTTCGTTTGTTCACTTTGCCTTTTTTCTTTTTCTCTTAGTGGTGGTCGAATCTTATGGGGATTGCCTACGTATCATGTCCCCGCATGAATCAGACCGGGCGTAGTTTTGCCAGATAAAAGGCAAACACCAATAAAACATTTTTTTTTAATTTTTTCATAAATAAAAACAAACTTTGATTTAAAACAAAAGTTTAAAAACTGATCAAACTAACAGACTTTGACGGAAAGACGACCTGCAGACTCGAAAATCAAACAACACGCATACTCTAATCAAAAGAATTACAAATTCAAAAACAAACTGACAGATTCCCTCCCCTATATACCCATTTCAACCAAATGGTTATTTTTGCAAACGTGGCCCCTTCTCAATTTCACATGAATTTTGAGGTTGGGAAGGATTATTTTACAAACTTATTCGTTCTTTTACGAAAATAACCTTTCGACAACTGAAAGACACTCTAAGGCTATCCCATTAAGAACGGTTCAACACATTGCCGAAGCTGTCTCGGCTTATTTTGACCAAAATTCCAGGTGGTATTCACTTGTCCACTGACTTTTTTTTCTTATTTTTTCAAATTAAAACAAAAACCTTATTTTGCAAACACGGTCTTTCAGCACCTCGGGGACGAAGATTTTAAGGCTGTATGGGCCAACCGGCCAAATTCTAAAAATTGACCCAAAGGTGGCTGTTTATGCAAAGTCAACCTTCTGGTGTCCCTTTCGGGAACATTCGGTTATTTTCGACAACACGACGTCACCCAACTTATTTATGATTTTTTTCTTGTTTTTCAAAATAAAACCCGATATTGCAAACACGGCCTTTCAGCGTCTCGGGGACGAAGATTTTAAGGCTGTGTGGGTCAACCGACCAAAAATCTACAAAATGGCCGTTTATGCAAAGTCAGTCTTCCGGCGTCCCTTTCGGGAACATTCGGCTATTTTCGGAAAAATAACATCACCAACTTATTTACGGCTAAAATTAAAATTTTGATATTTTTGGCTATTTTTTGCAAAAGGGGAGGTTGGACCCGATGAGGATTGCCTACGTATCTCACATCCGGTGAGAATTAAACTAGCGTAGTTCTGCCAAGAAAACAAACTACATTTGAAAACAAAAGACGCATTTTTTTCAAATCATTGGCAAATAAAACGAATTATATATTTTTTTCCATTTTAAAAAACAAACCAAATCACATTTTTTTTCTTTATCGGCAAATGAAGCAGAATATATATATATATATATATATATATATATATATATATATATA
>MU684223.1:34770-71276 GCA_026770625.1 Nicotiana glauca
TTTTTTTTCTTGAAAATGTTTTTTTTTCACTGGCAAATGAAACAAACTACTTTGAAAAATAAAAATCTTTTTCCTTTTTATTTTATTTTATTTTATTGACACATAAAACAAACTATTTTTGAAAAATATTTTTTTTTCACTAGCAAATAAAACAGACTATTTTAAAATAAAAACTTCCCCCGTTTTTTTTTCATCGGCAAATAAAATAAACTATAAAAATATATATTTTTTCATTTTCTCAAAAATCCGGTAGAGTTTCGACACTACTTGGTCATTGGTTTCATAAAAATGAGTGGTTATCTCTCTACACTGCTATATTTATTTTTTTTATTTTTTTTATGATTTTCCAGTATTTTTAATTTTCAGAAGCTGGTCAGCATGCAAGTTTGAAGCAAATAAATGCATAAAACAAACAGGATGCAGCAGGGTGGTCTTTCCACTTCAGGTTGCTTGTCCTAGACGGACCCAACCCCTGTGTTGAGTGCCCTAAGTCAAATGCACATGATGCAGATAAATGTTCCTACTAGGGATCCAACATGAAGCTGTGTTTTACTAGGTTTAAAAACCTGGGGTTGTGGTCTAGAGTTGGGGAACCCGAGCGGTACTGGGGCTGAGGAGGGGACGACGTACCGAGAGCGCTAAAGTCTGTCTGGCCTTGTCGCTTGCCCAACCTCTCTCTATTTGGTATAATTTTTGTAAAAAGCGGGCTACGCGAACGTATGCACCATTTTCAGAAAACTCAGAAAGAAAAAGGGTTTCGTAGCAGTTTATATACATAGTCCAAATAATATCAAAGCGGTAATAAGCAACATTTGGACATTAAAAAAAACGTAATAAACATCAGATAATAAAGAAATCCAAATACAACGATTATTGTAAGCTTGAATTTCTAACCCTGAACTAGTGGTTCTGGGTTTTTTTTTCCACCAGCGTCGCCAGAGCTGTCACACCTCCTTTTGGCGCTACCGCACCCCGCGAAAGGCGTAGTAAAGGGAGTTTTTCCAGTTAAAAGACAATTGAAACGAGATTCGTTTATTAAGAGATTCAGAGTCGCCACTTCAGAGATTTATGGTGTCCCAAGTCACCGGTTTGAATCCCGAATCGAGGGAAAAGTTGACTTTATATTACAGTCTACGAACCAAAAATCCGGATAAAGAATTCTTTTAACCCGGGAGAAGGTGTTAGGCATTCCCGAGTTCCGTGGTTCTAGCACAGTCGCTTAGCTGTCATATTTGGCTTATCCATCTAATTTA
Source organism: Nicotiana glauca (assembly GCA_026770625.1). Classification (NCBI taxonomy): domain Eukaryota; kingdom Viridiplantae; phylum Streptophyta; class Magnoliopsida; order Solanales; family Solanaceae; genus Nicotiana; species Nicotiana glauca. The sequence continues at coordinate 36,024 of MU684223.1, forward strand.
TAACATGTTTTAACTTATGTGCAAATTTTAACTTTGAACCACTTTTATTATTATTATTATTATTTTAACGAAGAATTGCAACGTTGTGAAAACGTATCTCGAACCACGTCACATCAATGTACCTGTGGCTGTCGACATATTTCGACTCCGTTTGAGATTTGGATTTGGATCACACAAATGTGCACCCGAGTCTAAGAATGTGAAATTATTAAACACGCACCTAAAGAAACTAACGCATTATTATTTTGGGAAAAGCCGTGAAGTTCGTTAAACGGCCCGTCCCGAAATCTAAGTATTTACTATAATCATTTATTGAGGGCCCCGCAGCTTGTGCGTTCTATTTGGCGAGGCTCGTCCCATTTATTTTAAAAGGATCATCTTAAAGTGACTAGATTTCTATTTTTCGTCCGTCTCTAAAAATGAAAGAGGAAAAAAGGTCCTAATTAATTAACACGTGAAAAGGCCCGAACTTAGTAGTTATTAGATTAAAACAAAAGCAAACGGAAAATTTCACTCGAACTTGTACAAAGGGAGATTGTTTTGATTCTTGTTCTACCAGTGAATATTACTAAAATGGAGATTATAAATAGAACATGAGATTGATGCAATATTACCAAAACCAACTAATTGTTCCCAAACTAATTTAAACTAACATTTTTAGATGAATTGACTATTAGAAATAATCATATGTAATACACAGCCATTTTTTGAACTCTTTTACAACTATCGAAAATACATCTGTATTTGAGAATTGACATTAAGCTAACATTGTTCGAACAACCATCTCAATAGCCTTGAACCTACACGATGATACCTTTAATTCGTTTGAATCTAGACCTCACACTCATGAAAGCTTAAAAAAAACAGTAGCTCACATGGTCCAAATACAATTCAGCTAGGCACATTTGCATAAAACCAGTCTCATTACATAAACCAAACATTATACATATGCACCTTATTACTCATTAACCAGTCAACTACGTATCTAGAACAAAAAAAGAAGATCTATTCAAGTATAAATCTAAACAGGAGGAATTCCACAGGAACAAAGCCTGGTCAACACTTCATTTCACCTCAAGCAAGAGTGTACAAATGTGTACCTAATATTGGAAGCAAAAGAAAAGGAAGATCAGCAGAGTAACACAGCAACAATAACAGCAGTAGTGCAACAGCAGATACCAACAGCAACAGTAACAGTAACAGATTAGCCCAGCAACTGATTTAGAATACCAGCGAAATCCCAACAAACACACCAATGAAACAGTGACAAATGACCCAACCAAACTCAGGAAACAAACAATATGACACCCCAGCAATATCCCAGAAATAAACCAGCAATCACAAACAGAACTGGATGAACCAGAAGCGCAAAAGATGCAAGGGACAGTTATGCTTTTCTGTTGTTTAACACTCATAATCGAACACTCTCAAATAAAACACTCAAACTATTGATCTCAGGACAAAAGACAGCCTGTTTTCACTCTCCAAAACTGGACTCTTGTGTTAAAAGTCAGCCAACTTTCTAAGCTCTCAATACTGAATTTCTAATGTTCAAAATCTAGCCAATTCAAATTTTTCTAACTCTAAACTTTTAGAGTCCAAATCCCCCTCTAACTCTCCCCTAAACCTTCTCTTTTATACCCAAAGCCGACCCCTCTTTCCAGCATGTTTTGACACTTAAACCATTAGGAAACTATTTTTTACCCATCATATTCCCTGAACCAACCATTACTGCATGTCATGTTCATTCTTAATTCAATTGTTATGGGCCACCTATTTGTTTAATCACTTCTTCTTAAAACCATTAGGTTTTTTTCCCTACCTTTATTAAATAATCACATTAGATTAATAGTATATTAGTACTTCACTAACAGCCCACTCAAACTAGACCCTTTCCAGGTCTTTTTTAAAAAAAAAAAAATCCCAAATCACCACCCTGGAATCTCTATGATTACTTCCCATCAGCTATAACCAATTCAAATTATAAAACTTAACTAGAAGTTTAAGCTTAAACTCAGGTTGGATCAAATACTATTAAAAAAAAATCAAGGACTTCAATAATTCAGGACACGCTTTCAGGGAATGTTACAGTAGGTTCAGGTGACAACCACAACAACCATTCAAGTATTTTCAGAGCATTTCAACTGACTAATCAATTCAAAACAAATGTGATGACCTTCTCCTAAAAATTTTAGCATACAAGTAGACTAAATTCCACACTAACACAGAAACAGAAATGAAGCAAGAGGAGAGGAGGATTAAAATGAAAACTACAAGATAACAGAAAAGAAAAAGGGGATTGAAAAATACCCGGAAATCAAACAAACCAAAACCGAAAACTCCTCATCCCTTCGCTTTGGACTGAAGTGGACTTTAATCATGTGTTTCCAATATGGAAACATACGACTAAAGTCTAACTCAGTCCAAAAGATCCTCATACTGTCCATTTGGTCTTTGAGCCAAAAATTAGGGCTCGTTTTGTTTGATTTAGCATTCGAAGAAATGGAGTGATATTCGAAAGAAAGTGGTGACGGGTATGGGATGAGGGAGGTCTAGAGATGGTGTGGTGTTAATCTGGGATGGTTTGCAGGTGGCGCCACCACCGGGGATTTGGTGGCGGCACTAGGGTTCTTGACTAAAAACTGATATTCGAGGTATCCGGGTTAGATTCGAAGGAAGGAGGGCATAGGATTGGCATGAGGAGGTCGTTGGGGGTCATTGGTGTAACGATGTGGGCGTTTGGCCCATCGGAACCGCCATGAGGCGATTTTCGGTGGGCGGAGGAGGCGGCAGAGGGCTTTGGTCTCTGAAGGGTTAGAGATCGGGGGAAGGAATGAGACGGGTTTTAGGGGTATTGGGGGTTTGATATGTCAAAAGCGAGTGAATTAATCTGTGCCGTTGGATGATGGAAACCAACGGCCTTGATTAATTGACTTAAATGAAAACGGGGTCGTTTAAGGTAGTATGGGGCGGGTTTGGTTCGGGGATAAGAGAGTCGGGTTGTGAGATGTCGCGGGCGGAGTGATACAGACCGTTGGATCGAGTGAATGAATGGTTGAGATCTAAGAAGCCAAAACGGCGTCGTTTGGTTGATCTCTGCGATGGATCAGAATTGGACAGGGTACAGGGGTGCTTTGGGCCTGATTTTGGTCCAAATTGAAACAACCCGATCCGTTCTTTATTTTCCATTCCTTTTCTTTTCTTTTAATTCCTAAAAAAACATTAAAATCCTAGATTAAATTACAAAAAATCCAATTAACTTCAATTAACACACCATAAAATACCAATTTGAAATAAAATCCCACAACAAGACCTTTAAATGATAAAATGCAAAGTGTATTATTTTTTGTGATTTTCATTCTTGTAAAACAAAACTTAATTAATCTTAATTGTACAATTAAACCAAAAGGGTGAAAGATGCGACATATCTTTGTATTTTAAATTTAAAAAAATAAAAATGCACAAACAAATACAAACAATAAAAGAAAAGTAACACAAAAATCCACAAAAATCACACACAACACAAAACTATTAAATTTTGAATTTTTGGGAGTAATTCTCATATATGGAAAAAATCACGTGCTTACACCACTTAAGAGGGGATACGTAGGCAGCCCTATGGGTTCGGTCACAATCTAATAAAAAATTCATTTCCCCCTGCTATTGTAACTGGGGAAGAATTTTGTGGAGGGCCCTCAAAATTTGGAAGTTAGTTTTCAGCCACTCATCGCCAGGAATGCCGCCCCCACTAAACTGGGGCAGAATTTTGAGGAGGATCCTCAAAATTCCGAAGTTGATTTTTCAGCCATCCAGCGCAGCCGTTAGAAGTGCCAGCCCAGTAAACTAGGGCAGAATTTTGAGGAGGACCCTCAAAATTCAGGAACAAGAAAGGTTGCAATGTCTTGAACCACGTCGCAGTCGTTGGTTCATCCTAAGAAAATTATTTTCTACTTACGTTATATTTACTAAATCATGCATAATTTTTGTTTGAATTGTTGTTGTTTAGTGACGCTACCCCAATGATACGCAACGCCGGAAGCCAGGGGAAAACGAACTAGCCTTTCTCCCTTTTTACAAAACTCACGATTTTTCTTTGGATGCAGGCACTCGACTTACAATATTGTTAGGAATATTTATGTACGCATACTTTCTCAAAAACTGCAACTCCTCAGAATCATCACTTGTTCGCAGTTGTTATCCGCGCACAACCTCCCCGCCACCTTTATCTGCATCGGCTGAAATATCGCCACTTTATCTTTCTTGCATGGCTAAAATATTGCCACCTTTTACTTACGTCTTGCAATCGGCTAAAATATCGCCAAACTTTATTTAAATTCTACATCGATTGAAAGATTTCTAGTTCATATTTAAATCTCCATCATCATCCATACCTATACCTTCTATCGGCTGAAATATCGCCATTTTACTTTTACGTCGACTAAAACATCGACGCTTTATTTAAAGTTCTGTCGGCTAAAATATCGCCATTTACATTTTTGCATCGACTGAATCATTGCCTGTTTTATTTTTCTATCAGCTGAAATATCACCATTTACATTTTTGCATCAGCTGAAACATTGCTGCTTTATTTAAATTTTTGTCGGCTGAAATATCGCCATTTACGTTTTTGCATCGGCTAAAATACCGCCAAATGTCGCATTTCATGGGCTGAAATATCGCCAAACTATCCGAGAGCTATCACACCTCCTTTTTTCGTACTGCACCCCTTGAGGGCGTAGTAAGGGGAGTTTTTCCAATTAAAGGACAATCGAAACGAGATTTATTATTAAGAGTTGGATTCGCCACTTGAGAGATTTGTGGTGTCCCAAGTCACCAGTTTGAATCCCGAATCGAGGAAGAAGTTGACTCCATATTACAGTCTACAAACTAGAAATCCGGGTAAGGAATTCTGTTAACCCGGGAGAAGGTGTTATGCATTCCCGAGTTTCGTGGTTCTAGCACGGTTGCTCAACCATCATATTTGGATTATTTATCTGATTTTATAACATGCTTTAACTTATGTGAAAATTTTAACTTTTAACCGCTTTTAATTATTTTTTAAGAAATTGAACGTCGTTTAAAATTTGTTTTTGGATCACGTCACATGAAATACACCCGGATCCTCGACACATTTTATTCAACGTTTTGGGATTTGGATTTGGGTCGCATGAAATGCACACCCGAATTTAGGAAGGTAAAAATTATTAAAGAACGCGCCTAAAGAGACTAACGTGTTATTATTTTAGGGAAGGCCGCGAAATTTGCTAATCTGTCCGTCCCGAAATCTAAGAGTTTTAATATATACATTCATGAGGGACCCGCAGTTTGTGCATTTTATTTGGCGAGGCACGTCTCATTTTATTATTTAAAAGGCAAACCTAGTGCAACAACAATTTTCTACTTTGCGAGGACATGGAAAATTCAACTAATGGCACACCTCGATTTCTAAAGGGTTTTATTATTCAAAGGATTGTAGTCAACTAAAGCAAACTACGACGTTCAAGATTAACACCCTAAACTAATTTGAGATTGTTTATGAGGTCATGAACTATGAAATTACTTATGGCAAGTGTAGTAACTAATTATGAATGGGGTCTGGCGTAATTTTAGTTTATAGGCCCAAGATTCATTTTCCTTCTAGATCAAACCCATTACCCGTACAAAGGCCCCAAACCTTAAGCTTACTCTTAGAAATTGCTTTTCACGTATCCTACATTAAAACAAAAATATCCATGCCTATGAATTTAAAACTAACAAACCAATCAACAGGGAAAATTTAAAGAAAAACAATGGAATAATTTTGTAAGTTACCAAAATAACATATGGGGGTGGAAAGGCAATAACATTGAAGAAGATGGAACAAATATATAAAATTGGAGAATGTATTATACACTAACTTAAACAACAAATAGAATTAAACAACAGAGAATTGATAACAAAAATGTAATTAGGAAAGGAAGTAGTTAAGGGATAGAAAGAACGAACCATCAGTTAAGCTTAAGGACGTTTTCTTAGGGATTGAATTACATGACTTTCAACATCAACTCAGCGTCTAAAAAACAATATTACAACTCGACTCGCCGGAGACTCGACCTCGACATACCGAAAATGAAAACATCACTGCGCCTTTCAACATCGAATGGCAGCAGGGTTCGAATCGAAACCAACGTCGAACAACGACTCAGATCACATCCATCTCACTTCCATGCTTAAATTTTCTGTTAGATTTTCGGCCAGTCATGGTAGAAACAGACGTGGAGGGTGGCACAGTAACTCTGTGTGTGTGTGCGTGCTCGCCGGTTTCAATGGCAGGTCATTGGAGTTACGAGATGAAGAACAAGCGGCTGCTGCTTTGGGTTGCTGTTGGTTGAAGATGAAGAGAGGTTGTTACTGGTTGTTCAGGACGTGGGCTGGAGGAGATGGCAGCGAGCTATGGCAGTGCTCGCTGGTGGGCTATTGGTGGTTGATGACGAAGTTGACTGGAATCTGATGGGTGAAGCAGCAGTGACGGAAATGTTGGTCGACGGAAATGGCGGTCATTCGAATAGGGTGGTCGACAGAAATGGTGGTCGTTGACTTCGAGGGAGCTGCTGGTCAATGGCTGGAGGTGGGGCTATGGTGGTTCGATGGAAGGCTGTTGTTAGGGTTTTTGGTGTCTTCTCTCTGTTAAGGTGTAAGCCCTCGTCCCCCTCACCTTGTGTGTGTAACGTTGGCCCCCTCCCCATTGCGGCTGAATAGTTAGTAGTGTATTTATAGGTCTAGGTTAGTTTAGGGTTTTAGGGTAGTGGGCTTGGTTTTGGGTATTGGGCTTGGGTTGTTATGGGCTAGGTCCGAATTTTGGGCCTAAAATGGGTCGTTTAAACCCAAATGTTATTCTTTCCCCGCAAACCGAGAATAAAAACATGATCTTATTTAATTAATCCTACGTAGGAAAAATAGCTATTAAAATGAGACTGACAATTAAAATAAAACTATATTTGGGTATTTTTTCAAGTTTAAAATGACTACAAAATGTTAATGAAACTATTTTTGTAATTTTTCGTTTTCTTGTAATAAAATAAAGTAAAATAGTAAAAATTAGTTGAAATGGCGATATTAGGCCTAAACTAAATATTTACATGCTAAAATAGGTAAAAATTCGGGAAGGGTCAAAAATCACAAGTCAACAAGGGCGTCATTGTTCGGAGGTATCATCTTCATAGCCCGAGAACACCATACCATGGCCTGAGGACCTACTTTATATCCTGCACAACATTATTCAAGGGCATCATGGTTTGGAGGCACTATCATCAAAGCCCGAGAACATCATTTCATAGCCTGCGAATCCTTTAATTTTGCACTTCATGGCCCAGGACATCATGGTCCGAAGACGCCATCCTAACCGTCCAAAGACAGCATTCATGGTCCAACAGGAACTTACATCACGTTTAAGTTTATACACGATATACACCCGTATTACTCACCTACAGGTACACCGACTAGCAACGGCCGTCTCAGCAGGAGCAATCCTGCTCCAGTCCCCGCAGCCGATCAAGTTTCAAAATACTTCTGCCACCTAAACATCGTGTCCATCTCTTTCAATCGACATGTACCGTCAATGGTTACTGAACTACATACGGCCTGAATCCTGTAAAACCAGGGATATGTAAGAAGCTCAGAAAGCAGAGCCCGATCAAATTCTTTTCAAATCACTGCTTTCAGTTAATATTGGCCATCATATCTTTACCCGACAACTCTTTCATCCTTCCCGGTAAAGAGGGGCAGTTGTTGATACCCAATTTTTCCTAAGTATTTTATACCCAAATACTTCCAAAATAGCATATTTGTGCATATATAAGCACACCCAAGAGTTTTGGCATTTTTAATAATTTTTAAACCAATTTATTGCGTATTTTAATATACAAAATCCAATAATTATTCCCAAAATTATCATTTTTGTGAATAAGTCATTTTATTCTCACATTTACACCAAAATATAATTAAGGTGATTTTTTTTGCATATTTTAACGAATTTATTTTGTATTTTTAAAGCTAAATTGCATATAATTACAATTATAGCCTATTTTGTGATTAATAGCATTTTATAATTACAAAATTAGTTCCAGTATCTTTAAGTTAATATTTATGTAATATTTGTTTACTCAGTATTTTTAATTTATTTTTTTTAAAACCATTATTACTTTTTTATAAAATAAAAAGGGAAAATTGGCTATTTAAAATCTAGCCTCAATTTTATTTCAAATGCAGCCCAAATTGGCGCCCCAATTCAAATCCAATTACGCAACCCAATTCCATTTGGACCCGACTCCTAATCCAGTCGCCCAAACCCACCCATTTTCTTTTTAAAATCTGAGCCATTGATCATTTTTTTATCAATGACCCAGATCTCTTCTTTCCTTTTTAATTCCAAACGACCCCTGAACCCTACCCTATTCTCTCAGACACGCCGCCTCTAATTCCTCTTCTCTCAAATTCTCTCGAACTCTCTCAAAACCCTAGTCGCTCTCTACCATTTTCAACCCCAAATCTACCGGAGTTCATGGCCGCTCAAGCCATGGACGACCTATACTCACCTTCTACTGCTTTCACATGCTTGATACCTGAAGGTTTGAGGCCAAACTTCAAGGGCCTTCGCTTAGAACTTCGTCGATTCGAGGTCTCCGGCCATCTCCGGCGTGTCTTAGCTTCCTAAGCCCGATTCTGACCTTATCAACTCCGGATTTAATCTTGTTTCTTTCAAGCCTTTCTCGTTTCTAGGGTTCTCAGAAACCCTAGCCTATTCAAGGTTCTTTTTCGTTTATTTGTTTGGATCTGTGCTCGATCTGTGCTATATGTGATGTTTTAAACATTTTCCCTAATTTTCCTTTTTAAAATATTTTGATTTCAAACTAGGGTTTCTGAGTCTATTTGTTAAATATTTCATTCGATTCATTTGTTTATCATCTCTAAGTTTGATTGGTGTTGAAAACCTGATTTTTGGAGATTTTGTTGAGTTCCTAAGTCTATCTGTTTGATTTACTTTGTTTGCACCTGTTTAGTGTTGAAAACCCTAATTTTTTGGGGTTTATTTGGGACTCTGAGGCTGTTTATTTGTTTCATTTGTTTATCGCCTCTAAACTCTACCGATTTCGAAAAAACCCTAGTCCTTTGGGGTCTATTTGAGTTTCTGAGTTTGTTTGTACAACTCGCCTACTTGAAATTGCTCCTTCACTTCAGCATCTCGTTTCCTTTATGTGATTACTTTTGTTCTGAGTTCTTGATATCTGTTAAACTCGACTACTTTTTTAGAAAAAGTTTTCACTTGACTCTTTGCATGCTTCTAATCTTTCTCTCTATTACTAAGCCAATGAAACTTGACCTGCGTTACCATCATGCTATGAAGGCTTGTTGTCTACTAACTCTGTGCTATTACTGTATACTGTTTCTTCTTGCCATAGCTTGGCCTCACTTATCTATTACTTGTGAACTTCATTTATATATTGAGTCCCTTCTGTGATTGATTCTCAAACTCGTGATTGATTTTCAAAACTTTTCCTTTGTGAAATTCTGATTTTTACATGTTTGTGATTTTTACAGAAATCATAAGTTAAACCCTATAGGCAGAATATCTATGTATGTAGTTACAAAAATCAGAAGTGAACCCCTATAGTCATGATATCTATATGCTTTATTGTAGAAATCTAGTGTCGAATCCTGTAGACATGTTTTCTATGCGTGGAGTTGCACAAATCATAAATAAATCCCTATAGGCATGGTTTCTACCCTTAGTGCATAAAAGTAAACCCCCTCCCTTTTTTACTAAGTCCCCGAGTTTATACAAATTATTATAGCCCAAAAGAAATAAAATTGGAATAAAAAAGTACATCAGGAATCCTCAGCTACATCCAAGCAGACTAATTCAAACTTAATGTCTAATAATATGAGATTAAGCCACTTTCGAGATGCAGATTTCCAAGCCTTCTCTTATCTAGGGTGTTTCAGAGATCCAAGGGATTTCAGGAACCCTAGGCAGTGCATACACACAAGATGCTAATCAGAAAATTGAGTTGTGCAGTGTGGAAGGGCCAGCCCTTATGTGTCCAAGTTCAGAGGGAGCTCAAGGGTCCCAAGGCAAGACTCACACAAGAGGGGCAGAACCTAAGTTATAAGAGCATAGTGGAAGTGTTGAACATAGTTTGAAAGAGATTTATCAAAACTGGATTGGAAATAGTAAGTGGTAAGGGTGATTTTCAAAACAATTGTAGTGGTGAAACTCAAACTACACAGAATCTGTAGTCATTCAAAAGGGGAAAGGGACTATGGGATTTATTGTATAACTCAGCAGGCTTGGTTTGGTCATGCACATCAATAGCTAATGCTGGCATGGACACAAACCATACAAAGGAACACAAACACATATAAGGGGATACAGGGGTTTAGGATTCATAAGGTAGAAAGTAAATAACAAATGACTGACAGAGTGCACACATAGATAAACATTAATTTACAAGGGAAAGAGAACATAGTACAGCATGCTAGTGACACATCTAGACTGCAGAAACATGAATAGAATTAGACAGGACTAACAAACTGGAGCAATTAAAGAAAACATGTTGTTGTTGAGGCTTGTAAATTAACTAGGACATACCAGTAGAGAAGCAAAGTGCAGAAAAGGTAGAGAAAACAAGAGTCCACAGTCTAGCCTTGGCTTTCAGCCGGCTAGACAAAGCAACAACACAAGTAGTAGTAAAGAAAGAGAGAGTTTTAAGCGTAAATGTGTATTTTGAACTCAAGTTGCTCATGTGTTTAAAGAAAAGAGGGTAGTGTATTTATAGTTTTTGAAAATGATTGAAGAGTATGGTAATAAGTAAAGTTTTAACACAAACATGGAAATAATCACAAGTCAGAATCAATTAACACAAGACTTCCCTTTAATCATGGGATTATTGCTCAATACACACTAACATGATTAATATAAGGAAAGAAAATCAATTTGTAAGCAGAATTATTGTTGCCATAAAAGGAGTAGTAAAATCATATAGTAAGGGATTAAGTCTAAGTACATGAATGTACTTATTTTTGGAAAGGATCTGGTAAGGCCAAACAAAGAGAGAGAATCAATTACCCCTTAACGGCCGAGTAAAAATCAGAATTTCATAAAGGAAAAGTTTTGAAAATCAATCACGAGTTTGAGAATCAATCATAGAAGGGACTCAGTATAGACATGAAGTGCACAAGTAATAGACATGTGAGGCCAAGCTATGGCAAGAAGAAACAGCATACAGTAATAGCACAGAGTTAGTAGACAACAAGCATTCATAGCATGATAGTCACGTAGGTCAAGTTTCATTAGCTTAGTAATAGAGAGAAAGATTAGAAGCATGCAAAGAGTCAAGTGAAAACTTTTTATGAAAAAGTAGTCGAGTTTATCAGATATCAAGAACTCAGAACAAAAGTAATCGCATAAAGGAAACGAGATGCTGAAGTGAAGGAGCAATTTCAAACAGGCGAGTTGCACAAACAAACTCAGAAACTCGAATAGACACCAAAGGACTAGGGTTTTTCGAAATAAGTAGAGTTTAGAGGCGATAAACAAATGAAACAAATAAACAGCCTCAGAGTCCCAAATAAACCCCTAAAAAAATAGGGTTTTCAACACTAAACAGGTGCAAACAAAGAAAATCAAACAGATAGACTCAGGAACTCAACAAAATCTCCAAAAATCAGGTTTTCAACACCAATCAAACTTAGAGATGATAACAAATGAATCGAACGAAATATTTAACAAACAGACTCAAAACCCCTAGTTTGAAATCAAAAGATTTTAAAAGGGAAAATTGGGGAAAACATTTAAAACATCACATATAGCACATATCAAGCACAGATCCAAACAAATAAACAAAAAAGAACCTCGAATAGGCTAGGGTTTTTTAGAACCCTAGAAACGAGAAAGGCTTAGAAGAAACAAGATCAAATCCGAAGTTGATAAGGTCGGAACCAGGCTTAGGAAGCTAAGACACGCGGGAGATGGCCAGAGACCTAGAATCGACGAAGGTCTGAGCGGAGGCCCTCGAAGTTTGGCCTCGAACCTTCAGGTATCAAATGTGAAAGCAATAGAAGGTGAGTATAGGTCGTCCATGGCTTGAGCGGCCATGAACTCCGGTAGATTTGGGGTTGAGAATGGCAGAGAGCGACTAGGGTTTCGAGAGAGTTCGAGAGCGTTTGAGAGAAGAGGGAATTAGAGGTGGCGTTTATAAGAGAATGGGGTAGGGTTTAGGGGGTGTTTGGAATTAAAAAGGAAAGAAGAGATCTGGTCCATTGATAAAAAATGATCAATGGCTCAGATTTTAAAAAGAAAACGAGCGGGTTTGGGCGATTAGATCAGGGGTCGGGTCCAAATGGAATTGTGTTGTGTAATTGGGTTTGAATTGCGGCGCCAGTTTGGGCTGTATTTGAAATGCAATTGAGGCTAGATTTTAAATAGCCAATTTTCCCTTTTTATTTTATAAAAAGGTAATAATGGTTTAAAAAAAATTTTAAAAATACTAAGTAAACAAATATTACATAAATATTAACTTAAAAATACTGGAACTAATTTTGTAATTATAAAATTCTATTAATCACAAAATGGGCTATAATTGAAATTATATGCAATTTAGTTTTAAAAATACCAAATAAATTCGTAAAAATATGCAAAAAATTACATTAATTATATTTTGGTGTAAATGTGAGAATAAAATGAGTTTTTCACCAAAAATGATAATTTTGGGAATAATTATTGGATTTTGTTGTATTAGAATAGGCAATAAATTGGTTTAAAAATTATTAAAAATGCCAAAACTCTTTGGTGTGCTTATATGTACTCAAATATGCTATTTTGGAAGTATTTTGGGTATAAAAATACTTAGGAAAAAATTGGGTATCAACAACCATCATCACCAATGGTCACGTCTCTAGCATCATCATGTTGAACTCTGTCCTTAAGGACAAACAAATGCGGATCATCATACTGGCGCTCTCTGATATGGTCATATAAAGAAGACCGAGAAACCATACAAGCCAACACCTGACTGGGCTCCGAAATATCTAATCTCACAAACCGATTGGCCAAGGCCTGAACATCAACTGCAAATGGCCTCTCCTCAACTGAAATGTACGCCAAGCTCCCCATACTCACTCCCTTTCAGCTCAAAGCATCGGCCACTACATTGGCCTTTCCCGGATGATACAGAATAGTGATATCATAATCCTTAAGCAACTATAGCCACCTCCGATGCATCAAATTGAGGTCCTTTTGCTTTAACAAATGCTGAAGACTACGATGATCAGTAAATACCTCACAGGATACGCCATACAAGTAAGCCTCCAAATCTTCAATGAATGAACTATAGCGGCCAACTCCAAATCATGGATAGAGTAGTTCTTCTCGTGGGGCTTCAATTGACGAGAAGCATAAGCAATAACTCTACCCTCCTGCATTAATATACAGCCAATCCCAACTCTCAAAGCATCACAATATACAATATAGGAACCTGAAGCTGATGGCAAAACCAACACTGGAGCTGTGGTCAAAGCTGTCTTGAGCTTCTGAAAGCTCTCCTCACACTTGTCCGACCATGCAAATAAAGCTCCCTTCTGAGTCAACTTGGTCAAGGGTGATGCAATAGAGGAAAAACCCTTAACAAACTAGTGATAATAACCCGCTAAACCAAGGAAGCTACGAATCTCTGTGGCTGAGGACGGTCTAGTCCAACTCTGCACCGCCTCTATCTTCTTCGGGTCAACTTGAATGCCCTCGCTGGACACCTCGTATCCTAAGAAATCCATTGAATCGAGCCAGAACTCACACTTGGAGAATTTTGCATAAAGCCTCTCCTCCCTCAATCTCTGAAATACCACTCGCAAATGCTCCGCGTGCTCCTCCTGACTACGCGAGTATACTAGAATATCATCAATGAACATGATAACAAACGAATCCAGATAATGCTGAAATACACTGTTCATCAAATGCATGAACGTTGTTGGGGCATTGGTCAGCCCGAAAGATATGACAAGAAACTCATAGTGACCATATCTAGTCCAAAAAGCAGTCTTATGATTATCTAAATCCCTGATCTTCAACTGGTGATAACCTGAACGGAGATCAATCTTGGAAAACACCCTAGCTCCCTCAAGCTGGTCAAATAAATCATTAATGCGAGGCAGGGGATACTTGTTCTTCACTGTTACTTTGTTCAATTGCCTATAATCGATGCACATTCTCATCGTTCCATCCTTCTTCTTTACAAACAGAACTGGCGCACCCCATGGTGACACACTCGGCCGAATGAACCCCTTATCTAAGAGTTCCTGAAGCTGCTCCTTCAATTCTTTCAACTCCGCTGGTGCCATACGATATGGCAGAATGGAAATCGGCTGAGTGCCCGGCACCAGATCAATGCCAAAATCTATATCCCTGTCCAGCGGCATGCCCAGCAGGTCCACAAGAAATACATCGGGAAAATCCCTCACAATTGGAAGAGAATCAATACTATGAGTCTCATCTCCAACATCTCTCACAAATGCCAAATAGGAAAGACAACCCTTCCCAACCATATGCTGGGACTTCAAGAAAGAAATAACTCTTCTAGGGACATAGTCAGTCCAACCTCGCCACTCGATCTGCGGTACACCCGGCATAGCCAAAGTGACTGTCTTAGCATGATAGTCTATAATATAATGACACGGAGGTAACCAATCCATTCCCAAAATAACGTTAAATTCCACCATGCTCAATCGCAATAGATCAACTCGGGTCTCCAGACCCCCAATAAACATAACACATGATCGGTACACACTGTCCACAACTACAGTATCGCCCACCGGGGTAGACACATGAATAGGTAAAGAAAGAGACTCCAGGGGCGTACCCAAATAATGAGAAAAATATGAAGACACATATGAATAGGTGGAACCAGGATCAAATAATACTTAGGCATCTCTGTGGCAGACTGAAACAATACCTGTGATGACAGCATCTGAAGCAATGGCATCTGCCCTGCCTGTCATAGCATAAAAACGAGCATGGCCGCCGCCTGATCTACCTCCACCTCTGGGGAGACCCTGGCTGCCTGACCTCTACCCCTGGCTAGCTGGGTTGTTGAGGAAGTAACTGGAGCAGACGTCGAGTGTTGATCCCTCTGCTGAGACTGATCACCACAAAGTCGAGGGCACTGCCTCCTGATGTGCCCAAACTCTCAGCACTCATAACAACTACTCGGTGCTGGAGATAGGTTCTGAAGGGAACCCCTCGCACCGGAGTGGCTAGCAGATGCACTCGGCGCAAAAGAACCCTGAGCTAATGGGGCATGAGATGAACTCTGAGCTGGGAGAGTGCTGAGTGACGACTGGCCCTACTGGAACCCATGATGACCATGGTCTGAAGATGCCCCACATTACTCTGGGCGGGCCGAATGAGTAGGCCTAAAAGAATAACCTCTACCACGTTGGAACTAGCCCCTCGACGAAGCACCACTAAAACTGCCCGATCCTCGAGGCCTCTTAGCTTCCCTCTCCTCTCGCTCTCTACGGCGAACTGACTCGATCTCATGAGCGATATCCACCACCTCCTCAAACGTAGCACCCAATACTGTCTCTCTAGTCATCAAAATACAAAGATGTTAGTTAAGGCCATCCACAAATCTCCTAATCCTCTCATGATCAGACGGAATCATCCAAAGAGCATGACGAGCCAACTGTGAAAACCTCATTTCGTACTAGGTCACTGTCATATCCCCTTGACTCAACCACTCAAACTGCCTATGCAGCTCCTCTTTGCGGGACTGTGGTACATACTTCTCCAGGAATAGAGCGGAGAATTGTTGCCAAGAAAGGGGTGTTGCACCAGCACCAGCTCCTATCGGCCTATACTTACCTTTCTTACTGGTTTTCTTTGCACTATAAAAGGGATTGCACTTCTACATTTTAGGGGACCTGACTTTACATCTACACTTCCAATTCAATACTTTCACATCCACACTTCAAGTTCAATACCTTAGAACTTCAACGCACATCTTACTATTTCACCTTCACTACTAGTCTTCCAATTCAGTACTTGCACACTTGCAGTACTGTTTTGAATTCAACACTCTACTTTGCTTGAGATCTTTTGGAATCATTTTGTTTGCAACTTGTCTCTCTCAAGACTACTGCTTTCTTACTTGTTTTCCTTTGAAACTAGTATGTTTTTTATTCAATTTTTTGCCTCATCCCTATGTGTTTACTTTACAGTCTTAGCACTCTTGTTTGCTTTACTGCTCATGTTCAATGATCTATGCTAATTATGTTCTTCCTTGTATCTATTTTTATTATGATTCCCTACCCCTATCCCCTTCTATATTTTTGAGTTAAGGTTCTTGGCCTGACAGTATCCTAACTACTGCCCAGGCCATAACTTGATCCACAATGGATCCTAACTCCTAATGTTTGGCTAACAGGCTGGTCAGGGGTATGCCAGCATTCCCAATTGCTGGGCATGACCACCAGCCTACCATGGCTCTCCATGATTCCCCCTTTATACATTTACAATTATTCTTAGACCCTTAAGTTCTGCCCCCCTCTTATGAGCCTTGCTTTGGGACCTTGAGTTTCCTGTAAACTTGGACATCTGAGGGCTGGTATTTCCACATTGCACTTTGATCTTAATTTTGCAATGGTTTGGGGTGTAAGCACTTCCCGGAGCCCTTTGAGACTCAAGGGAACTTTGAAATGACCCAAATATAAGAAAGGCTTTTGGAAATCTAATCCTAGAAGTTGGTTTATCTCATATTGTTGGACTTTGAGTCTGAATTAGGTTGTTTGGATGTAGCTGGAACTTCTGATGTAATTTTTACTTTTCTTTTCTAATTCATTTGGGTCCGTAATAATTTGTAATAACGATTGGGGACGGCTAGTGGAAAGGAATGGGAATAAATGCATGCAAAGGGTAGAAAACATGCCTATAGGTTATTAATAATTTTTGCATTTTGCGTTTTAGAACTCATGCCTATAAGTTTTCTGCATTTCTGCATTTTAGAACTCATGCCTATAAATTCTGCACTTCTTCATCTTAGAAATTATACGTATAAGTTTGGCATATAGAAATCCAAATCTTAGGTTTTTGCACTTCTGTATATACATGTTATTAGGCAAACAGTTATAGGTTTAATAATAATCAACTTCATTTTAGATACTATGCCTATATGACTCTTGCATTTATGTAATTGTTTTAAACCAATGACGCTAAAAAATCATGCCTATAGGAGTAAATCAATTGAATCAGTTTCGTCTATTTTATCTATGGATCTAAAATCAATCATAAGATCATTTAAAGTATGTAGATCCTTCTGTTTATGAAACCAGTAGCCTTTTCCTTAAAATCAATACGCTCTATTAGATGTCATGCCTATAGGTCTCTCTTAGGCAAGCTATTAGGTAATTAATTGCGTTAATTTTGATAAAACTACATCCAAACAAGGCTAATTCGGACTCCTCATATGAGAAATATGTGATGAATCAGCCTATCCTACGCTTTATTTAATTCATACCAAACCAGTATTTGAAGTCATGCTCTATTTGCTCTTTAAGTGAGGAGGTTTGTTTGAGCCTTAATTGCTATTTGTTTTCCCCCTAACTGTTTATGTGTTTTTGCTTGTCGCCTAGACTTTTATCCTTTTTAAAACAATGAAAGGCCCCAACTCCCTCCCCTTTAGGATTAGTAGTCTCAAATGCCTCCGGGACAAATAGGATTGGGACGGGTAATAGCATGCAATAAGTAACGATATTGTTCTGGGCTTTAATACCTTAACGGGGGTGGGAAGGGTATATATGGATATGATGACCGGTGCGATAATACCTTATGTAGACCCTCTTTTCCGGAGAGATTACTGGGTATTACATTGACGTGATCCATATTAATCATAAACCTAGGACCCCCTCCCTTTTACTTGCTTTCGTATACTTCTTTAGAATTGTTTAAATCTTTTTTATAAATTTTTGCCCTCTCTACTTTTCCTCAAGTTTCAACTTATTTGCAATGTTGTATGCGGATCCCTCCTATTTGAGACCTTAGTTGCTTACTTGATTATGTGAAGTCACAATTATTACATGGCCGGGAACCACACTAGTGGATCTTGAGGGGTTCCTAACACCTTTTGCTCGAGATAATTTCTAGCCCTTACCCAAACTCTGGTTATTCAAACTCAAACCCTTCTTAGTGTCCTAATGCACTTAATCATTAGGTGGCGACTCTTCAAACTCCAAAACCCAATTCCCAAAAGGGAATGGGTTGTCCTCCCAAATATCGTAAACCCGATTTTGCCTTTAGAAAGAGGGGGCGCAACACCATAGCGACTCTGTTGGGGGTTTCTTTAGGCTTTTATCATTTCATGTTATTTGTGACTTCATTGCTTTTTATTGCCTTTACTTAGTGTCTTTATCTCTTCTTCTATGAAGCTAACTGGGAATAATTTTATAATTGTAAAACGCTATTAATCGCAATATAGGCTATAATTGCAATTTTATGCAATTTAGCTTCAAAATTATCAAATAATTTGATAAAATATGCTAAAATCATCTTAATTATATTATAGCGCAAATATGAGGATGGAAATAAAATACTCACCAAAATAATAGTTTTGGGAATAATTATTGGATTTTGTATTGCTAAAACAAATAATAAAATGATTTTAAAAAGCTTTAAAAATTAGGAAAAATGTCAAAATTCTTAGGCATACTTATATATGCATGTACATGCTATTTTGAAAATATTTTGAGTATAAAAATATGTAGGAAAAAATTAGGTATCAACAGTATGTAGACGACGTCATCATCAAGTCCAAGAAAGCCACTGACCACATGGAAGATTTGAGGAAGTTCTTCAACAGACAGAGAAGGTACAACCTGAAACTGAATCCCGCCAAATGTGTATTCGGGGTTCCTGCCAGAAAACTACTTGGTTTCATTGTAACTCGCTGAGGGATAGAGCTGGATCCCTCAAAGGTCAAAGCCATTCAAGAGTTGCCACCGACGAGGAACAAGATATATGTGATGAGTTTCCTGGGGAGACTCAATTACATCGGCCGGTTCATAGCTCAACCTACTGTCATTTGTGAGCCTATCTTTAAGATGTTGAAGAAAGACGCTGCTACCAAATGGACCGATGACTGTCAGAAAGTCTTCGATAGAATCAAAGAATACTTGTCAACACCGCTAGTTTTGGTCCACCCGAACCAGGTAGACCTCTATTGCTCTACCTTGCGGTATTGGATAGAGCATTCGGTTGTGTTCTAGGACAACATGATGAAATAGGGAGAAAGGGGAAGGCCATGTACTATCTCAGTAAAACTTCACCCCGTACGAGGCTCGATATTATCTATTAGAGCGAACCTGTTGTGGTCTGACTTGGGTAGCTCAGAAGTTGAGGAATTATTACTATGCCTATACCACGTATCCCATATCGAGGATGGATCCACTGAAGTATATCTTTCAGAAGCCCATGCCCACTGGCAAGCTAGCCAAGTGGCAAATCCTGCTGAGTGAATTTGACATTATTTACGTGACTTGGAAGGCAGTCAAAGGACATGCACTTGAAGATCATCTTGCTAAAAATCCCGTGGATGAAGAATACGATCCTCTAAAGACGTATTTTCCTGATGAAGAGGTATGTTTCATAGGAGAAGACACTGCAAAGTCCTATGACGGTTAGAGAATGTTTTTCGATGGAGCCGCAAACTTCAAAAGAGTTGGCATAGGAGCAGTCCTAGTATTAGAAATCGGTCAGCATTATCCGGTGTCTACGAAGCTCAAATTCCCATGAACCAACAACATCGCCGAACACGAAGCCTACATCTTAGGGCTCAAGCTAGCCATTCAGTATACATCAGGTACAAGAAGAATGGGAAACCAAGAATTCCAAGATACTCCCTTATTTGCATCATGTACATGAGTTGAGGAAGAGATTCACAAAGACAGAGTTTCAGCATATCCCCAGAGTTCAGAATGAGTTTGTCGATGCATTGGCTACCCAATCATCTAAGATTCAGCATCCAGATAAGAATTTCATTGATCCTATCCCAGTAAAGATTTATGATCAACCAGCTTACTGTGCACATATTGAGGAAGAAGCGGATGGGAAACCCTGGTTTCACAATATCAAGGAATATTTGGCAACAGGAGAATATCCAGAACTTGTAAACGCTACTTAGAAGTGCACATTTCGAAGGTTATCCAACAATTTCTTTCACAGTGGAGGAATCCTATATAGAAGGACTCCAGATTTGGGGTTGTTAAGGTGTGTGAAGCAAAGGAAGCATCCAGGCTATTGGAGGAAATTCATGCAGGGACTTGTGGCCCACATATGAACGGATTTGTCTTAGCCAAGAAAATACTCTGAGCTAGTTGTTTTTGGATGACTATGGAAACGGACTGCATCCAGTATGTCCGAAAGTGCCATCGCTGTCAGATACATGTAGACATGATAAAGGTGCCTCCTAATGAGCTTAATATAACAAGATCGCCATGGTCGTTTGCCGCTTGGGGAACGGATGTTATTGGACCTATCGAGCCTACCGCATCAAACAGACACAAGTTCATTCTAGTGGCAATTGATTATTTCACAAAATGGGTTGAAGCAACATCTTACAAGGCAGTGACTAAGAAAGTCGTGGTAGAGTTTGTCTGCGACCGTATATTTTGTCGGTTCAGCATTCCAGAGTCAATCATTATTGATAATGATTCCAAACTCAACAATGATATGATGAAAGCAATGTGTGAAACATTCAAGATCAAACACAAGAATTCTACAGCCTACAAACCTCAGATGAATGGAGCTGTAGAAGCGGCCAACAAGAATATCTAGAAGATACTGAGGAAATTGATAGAAAATCATAAGCAGTGGCATGAGAAGTTACCATTTGCTTTATTAGGATACCGTACCATAGTTCGCACATCAACCGGGGAAATGCCCTATATGTTGATTTATGGTACAGAGGCAGTCATTCCCGCCGAAGTAGAAATTCTCTCTCTAGGGATCATACAGGAAGCAGAACTCGACGATGCAGAATGGGTAAAAAGACGCTACCAGCAGTTAGCTCTTATAGATGGAAAAAAAATGAATGTGGTTTTCCACGGTCAACTTTATCAGAACAGAATGTCTAGAGCCTTCAACAAAAGAGTCAAGCCAAGACAGTTTACACTAGGGGCAACTGGTGTTGAAGAAAATATTCCCGCATCAAGATGAAGCCAAAGGGAAATTCTCTCCCAATTGGCAAGGTCCGTACATGGTTCATCGGGCTCTAACCGGAGGAGCCCTTATACATGCATAAATAGACGGAGAAGTTTGGCCAAAGCCAATATATTTAGATGCAGTCAAACGATACTATGTGTAACCATTTATGATTTCCTTATGTAATTTTAACTACGCCTGACCTGATTACTGTTTAAGAGGTGATACGTAGACAGCCCCATGGGTTCGGTAACAATTTAATAAAATTTTCATTTCCCCCGATATTGGAAACTAGGGCAGAATTTTGAGAAGGACCCTCAAAATTACGAAGTGATTTTAAGCCATTCATCACACGCAGCTGTTAGAAGCACCAGCCCAATAAACTGGGGTAGAATTTTGAGGAGGACCCTCAAAATTTCGGAGCGAGAGAGGTTGTAATGTCTTGAACCGCATCGCAGTCGTCGGTTCATCTAAAGAAAACTATTTTTAATTATGTATTTACGTTACATTTTTTTACTAAATCATGCATGACTACTATCAAAATTTCTTTGTTTAGCGACGCTACCCCAATGAAAACAAGATCCGAGCAAGACAAGTGAAGTCCCCGGAAGACGAGCTAACCTTCCCCCTTTACAAAACTTATGATTTTTCTTTAGATGCAGGCACCCAAGACATAAAATCATCAGATATGACTACACGCTCATACTTTTTCAGGAATACAACTCTCAGAATCATCACATTGCTATCCGTACGCGGCATCCCCAGCAACCATAATACAGCAATCAACTATCAGCTATCATCTATCAACTAAGAGATTTCATTACTATTCGCCTTTATTTTCTGCATTGAATAAGGCTACTTTTCTGCCTTCCGAGACTAAGCTCTGTCTCCATCTACATTTCTTGCATTACATGAGGCTACCTTTCTGCCTTCCGAGGTTAAGCTCTACCTCTATCTGTATTTCTCTGCGTTGCATAAGGCTATCGTGCTGCCTTCCGAGGTTAAGCTCTACCTCCATCCTGCATTTCTCTGCATTGCATAAGGCTACCTTTCTGCCTTTCGAGGTTAAGCTCTACCTCCATCCTGCATTTTTCTGCATTGCATAAGGCTACCTTTCTACCTTCCGAGGTTAACCTCTACCTCCATCCTGCATTTCTCTGCATTGCATAAGGCTATCATTTGACCTTATGAGGTTAAGCTCTACCTCTATCTGCATGGCTGAAATATCGCCACCTTTATTTAAATCCTGCATCGGCTAAAATATTGCCACTTTTATTAAAGTCTGCATGGCTGAAATATATCCACCTTTATTTAAATCCTGCATCGGCTGAAATATCGCCACTTTTATTTATATCTGCTAGCTGAAACATCGCCACTTTATTCTTTCTTGCATGGCTGGAATATCGCCACTTTATCCATCTTGCACAGCTGAAATACCACCACCCTGTCATTTACATCTTGCATCGGCTGAAAGATCGCCACCTTCTGCATTGCATGGGCTGAAAGATCGCCAAATGTAAAGGCGTCATTGTTTGGAGGCACCATTTTCATAGCCCGAGAACGCCATGCCATGGCCTGAGGACCCCGTTTTTTATTTTTTGCATATCATTGCTCAAAGGCATCATATTTCGTAGGCATCATCCTCATAGCCCGAGAACAACATTTCATAGCCTGTGAATCCTTTATTATATGCTTCATGGCCTAGGACGTCATGGTCCGAGGATGTCATCCTAACCGTCCGAAGTCAGCGTTCATGGTCCAATGGGAACTTGCCTCAGATTTAAATTTACGCACAATATATGCTGGTATTATTCATTTGTAGGTACACCGGCTAGCAACAGCCGTCTCGACAGGAGCAATCCCACTCCAGTTCCCACAGCCTATAAGACTCTGACCATCCTTCTCAACCTGAACATCGCGTCTGCTTTTCGAATATCTCCATCGGCATATCCCGCCAATGGATCCTGAACTACATATGGCCTGATTCTTGTAAGTCCAGGGATATGTAGGTAGCTCAAGATCCAGAGATCGGTCAAAATTCTTCAAATCATTTCATTCGGTCAAAATTGGATATCATATCTTTACCCGACAACTCTTTCATCATTCCCGGATAAGAGGGGCAGCTGTTGATATCCAATTTTTTCCTATATAGTTTTACATACAAAATACTTTCAAAATAGCATGTTCATGCATATATAAGCATGCCCAAGAGTTTTGGTATTTTCCCCTAATTTTTGAAGGTTTTTAAAATCAATTTTTTGTCTATTTCTAGCAGTGCAAAGTCCATTAATTGTTCCCAAGATTATCATTTTGCTGAATAGTTTATTTCTATTTTCATATTTATACCAAAATATATTTAAGGTGATTTTTTTGGTATATTTTTACAAATTTATTTGGTATTTTTAAAGCTAAATTGCATATAATTGCAATTATAGCCTATTTTACGATTAACAGCATTTTACAATTATAAAATTATTTTTGATATTTTTGGATTAATATTTATGTGTTATTAATTAGTTCAGTGCTTTTATTTTGTTTTTAAAATCATTATTACTATTTTTATAAAATGAAAAGGGGAAAATTGGCTATTTAACATCTAGACTATTTCTATTTCAATTACAGCCTTATTTACTTTCAATTTTAACCTCAACTCTACCCCTAATTCTGCCCAAATTGAAACCAACCCAATTCCAATTATAACCCAACCCACCACCGGATTTAAAACCCACCCAGCTCCCCTTTAATCCAGGTCGTTGATCCTTATGATCAACGGCCGAGATTCCCCCTTTCCTTTTTAATTTGCATACCCCCTAAACCTAATTCATTCTATTAGAGACGCCTCCTTTGAACTCTCTTCGTCTCTCAAACCCTCTCTAGCCTCTCCGAAACCCTAATCGATTCCCACCTTATTCTACCACGATTCCACCAGAATCCATGGCGTTCCAGGCCATGGATGACTTATGCTCACCCTCTCTCGCCTTTAAACCTAAGCTGCTCGCGATTCTAGAGCCCGACCTCAATGAATCTCTTTAGATCTTTCTCAGATCTGTAGATTTATGACCTCTCCGGCCATTATTCCAGCGTGTTCAAGCAATATGAGTCTTTTTGACTCAAAATCTGACTTTCCTCAAGACCTTTCTCATTTGAGGGTTTTCTCTACAACTTTAAGTCGTCTGAGGTTCTGTACTTACTTATTTCTTTTAGATATGTGACATGCCTGAGCGTTATTTGATGTTTTAAAGGTTTTTCCCAAATTTCCTTTTCAAAATCATTCAAATTCGATTTTTAGGGTTTCTGTTTCTTCAAATATTTTTCTAATTCTTCCTGTTCTTTCTTTATGTATGTTTTATGCTCGTATGTTTTCTTCTTATTACGCATGAGTTTGCTATCTTGTTTCTTTTCTATCATGCAAGTCTCTTCTATCTTTGGCTAATAATCTTATGCTCGCATATTAATTTGTGTTGTTTTCCTTACTCTTTTCTATATGTGTGTTGATAGGCTATAATTACGTATTTTAGTCGATTATTACACTCAAATTTACTGCACTTTGATTGAGTTTGAGCTTTAATCGCTAGTGTCTTGCACTAACTGTGTGTTTTATGCCTTGTAGGAGTGATTCCGAGCTATATAGATGTTATGGAATGAATTCAAGTTAATTGGAGCTTTGAAGTCTGAGTAAAAGCTCAAATAATTAAGCCGGAATCGTGTTTGGGGGTCAACAGATGATAGTTAGAGCGAATGAGGAATCGAGTAGGCATATTGCGTACTGTCTAGTAAAACGGATATAACTTTTGTCTCAGAACCTCATTTGGTCTTCACAATATATGGTTGGAAAGCTAACTCAAAGAACTATACCTTTCATGGTTTAAGTTTTTCCATATTCCAAACACAACAGGGATAAACGCGCAAGATTTGAGCCAAAATGACCGAAACCGGAAAAAAGGGCCAGTTGGGCGCCACAGGCAGCTCCTGGCCCTACCTGTGGCCCCAAAAATAGTAGCTCAAAATTGTGGGGCGCCGTGGAGGGCGCCTGGCACCGTGCTGGGCGTCGGTGACATGAAATGTGTCCTATTTCGCCCGGGACAAGTTTATTTCGGCCCTAGACCTACCCAACATGTATAAAAGCAAGACTAAACCTATTTTTTAAGGGAGAGACGCCACTTTGGAGTAAAAACACGCACGGTATCGTGAGGAATCGGAGAATTCTTAGTTTTCTTCATCTTTTTCTAGTATTTTCACTTGATTCAACAGTTATGCAATTGTTTGATTATATCATGAGTGGCTAAACACCCATTGTTCTGGGGTTGTGATTTAGCCATAAATATTGTTGTTTTATATTAACTTAACCTTGATTATAATTTACCAACATATGGTTGTTTCTTCAATTCTGTGTTTAATTGCTTAATTGTCTGGCCAGCAGTTAAGTTCTATTTACTATATATGCTATGCTTGGGAAAGTAGTGTTTAGATTAAAGAAGAATTGAAGAGAGCATGATCTTAACCCTTAGGGGGAGCGGATTTATAGTTAGGATAGGAATATACCTAGTCACCATGCTTATTTAAATATCGTAATCTTAATGCATTCTTAATAGATTGATTTCATGGGAATATAGGCGTTAATCTATTGAGAATAGGTGAGTAGTACTTCGGGAGAAGTGTAAGAGAGCATTTATCGATTAATTAGCAACCATGAGTAAATTATATGAAAGGGAGAGCTAATTAGAACACAATACGAATGGTGAATCGATCACAACCCTGGAATACTTGTCTCTACTGAATACATAACAATCAACTCTTTACTTGATAATTTAGTTATTATATAGAATTGCAGTATAGTATAATCATATTTTCGGACTTTGATTTTAGCAGGATTGAATAACAATTTTAGTGATTTAGTGAGTCGTTTATACAAGTTTCTGTGGGTTCGACACTCAACTTATCATTATATTACTTGTCGACCACGTATACTTACGCCTGTGTTTGGGAGCAACAAGTTTTTAGCGCTGTTGCCGGGGACTTGAATATAAACTACTTTATAATTTTTGCTTTAATTTTTTATTTCCTCTAGTTTAAAGTTACTTGATTGTTGCTCTAATCTCAGAAACATTGATTGAATGCGTAGGGTCAGAAGCCAGGACAGACTCAACGGTTTTGACCCCGAACCTGAGAAAACATTTCACAGGAGGTTGAGGGAAGCAAGGGATACAAACAATATTCAAGAACTCATTCAATATCCTATGAACATAGCGGAGGAGCAACATATGGCTGTTCAGGAAGTAGCAATGCCCAGTATTACTAATGTTACCTCCAGCATAGTGAAGCCCAAAATCACTGGGCACTTTGAGCTGAAACAGAGCATGATCTAGCTACTTCATGCAAACGTGCAGTTTATGGGTCTTCCACATGAGGATCCAGAACAACATATTCTGAACTTCTTGGAGATTAGTGATACTTATATCACTAATGGGGTCACTCCAGATTATGTGAGGCTCACACTTTTTCCATTATCTCTGTTGGGCAAAGCTAAGCGATGGCTAAAGGTAGAACCAGCTAATTCCATTACATCATGGAATGATTTGGCAAGAAAATTTCTGGCAAGCTTAAGGCAAAATTGCAAAGATCAGAAGTAAGATAGTTGCCTTCAAACAGAAAGCAGGAGAATCTTTATACTCAGCTTGGGAAAGGTTCAAGGGGCTACTCAAAGACTGTCCTCATCACAATCAGAAGAATGAAGTATTAGTTCACACTTTCATAGAAGGGCTCCATCCCCAAACTAAAATTGTAGTAGATGCTGCTGCCAGAGGTCAAGTATTGGAGAAAAGCTTTGATGAAATTTATGCATTATTGAACAAATTCTCCAAAAGAAATCGAGATTGGCAAGAAGATATAGGTAGAAACATGGTACAAAAATCACCAGGGGTTCTCGAATTAGATGTTTTCTCAGCGTTATCAGCATGGGTCTCTACGCTGACCAACCAAGTCAATCAGATGACCATGATCATTAACAAGTAACACGCTCGGCCAGTGCAACAAGTTCAAATATTTTGTGAAGTATGTGGAGAGGGTCACATGAGAAATCTATGCCCAGCAAATCTAGAGTCTATATATTTTGTGGGTAATGCAAATCGAGGCCAAACAAATTAGTATGGGGACACTTACAACCCCAATTGGAGGAATCACCCAAACTTCTCCTGGGGTGGAAATCAAGGCAATCAGAATCAATACCGGCCTCAAGCACCTCAACAAAATCCAGACCACCTTAAGATGAACAACAAGCTAGCCTTGAGGAGATGATCAAGAAATTGATGGCCGACCAGCAAGCCCTCAATCAGAAATCAATAGCAAATCAACAAGCCTTCAATCAGAAATTAATAGCAGATCAAAAAACTTTCAATCAGAAAATAATGGCTGATTAGCAGGCTCAAGCCACAACACTAAGAAATTTGGAGCACCACGTGGGCCAACTTGCTAGAGCCCAAAATACCAAACCAACAGGGGCTCTTCCTAGTAATACTGCGCCCAATCCTAAAGCCCAAGTCAATGCGGTTACCTTGAGAAATGGAAGATCATTAGAAGAAGTTCCAAAGAAAAAGAAGAATACAACTCATCCTCAAGGAGAATTAGTTCCCAAGCTAGTTGGGGGGAATGAGAAAGATGATAAAGGCCCCAAGCCAGTAGTTGAGACTAGACCACCACCTCCATTTCCACAATGACTATAGAAGAAAAAAGATGATGCTAAGTACGAGAAATTCCTAGATATTTTGAGCCAAGTGAGTGTGAATTTGCCTTTGGTGGAAATTTTGCAGGAAGTGCCTAAGTATGCAAGGTATCTCAGATATATTGTGGCAAACAAACAAAGACATGCAGAGTTCGAAACAGTTGCATTTACTGAAGAGTGCAGTGCCAGAGTTCAGAGTAAACTTCCTCCTAAGTTGAAAGATCTTGGGAGTTTTACAATTCCTTTGTCTCTGGGAAAACAAGAAGTTGGTAGACCCCTGTGTGATTTAGGGGCTAGTATAAATTTGATGCCATATTCTTTGTTCAAGCAACTTGGATTGGGGATGCTCGGACCTACTATAATCACTTTACAATTAGCCGATAGGTCACTATTCAAGCCAGAAGGAATTATTGAGGATGTGTTAGATCGAGTGGGAAAGTTTATTCTTCCTGCTGATTTTATTGTTCTTGATTACGAGGCAGATGAGGAAGCGCCCATTATTTTGGGGCGAACATTCTTGGCTACTAGTGGAGCAATTATTGATGTGAGGGCAGGGAAGTTAAAAATGAGAGTTGACGATGAGGAGGTCACTTTTAATGTGTACAAGGAACTTAAGCTTCCTAAGCATTATGAGGACTTGTGCATGATTACTGTGGTAGAATCGAAGGGGATAAAGCAAGGTCCTTATGTTAATTGTAGTGATCCATACGGGACAACTGAATTAGAGAAGGTAATGTTTCCAGCTTAGCGTGTTAAGATGATTGAGAAAAGAGCCAGGGATGAAAGAGGAGACCTTCCGAGAGCGTGCAAAAAGGCTAGAATTCATGGGAGAAAGAAGAAGAGAAAGCACCCAACCTGAGCAGAGTAGCAGAGTCATGCCACGACTATAAATAAGGTGCTTGTTGGGAGGCAACCCAACCTGTATATCTTTTATTTATTGATTATTTTTTTTACTGTGTTTTGTATTTTTTATTTTTTTTATTTTTGCAGAGTAGGGGAAGTCTGAGTACTCAAATTTGAAGCTGAGGAGCATGTTTGAATTTAAGTGTGGGGTCGTACCGACCCTTATTATTGAGGATCATGTCCGAGCCAGGCCTAAGAGGGTCTCAGGGAGTACTTCTCACCTTTGTTTTATTATTTTTCTCTGTGATCATGCATCGAGGACTATGCATAATATAAGTGTTGGGTGGGGAAACTACTTTCTGAAGTGTAATTGTATAAAACTATTTTTTTAAGTTAGTTTTTTTTAGAACTCTTAGTAGAAATAGTCTAGGTTTACTTGAAAAAAAACGAAAATTGAAAAGAAAAAAAAATTAGAAAAAGTTCGGATTTTTCCCGACAATGGATCTTTTGGAAAATTTTCTTGAGGTATAAAGTCCGATTTAAAAACACCAAAAAAGATTTTATTTTAAGGATAGTTAGGTAGTATCCCCTGGTTTTTCTTTGGGGGCCGGTTCTTTTCCAAGGGTGTAGCTCGAACCGGGTACTTTATTTTTTTTAGGAGTAATTTAGGAAGAAACAGAGTCACTCCAAGATACTCATTGACATGCTTGATGCTGGCACATTAGGCTAGGACATACATTCTGTTTCCCGTATATTTGGTTTGAATTGTGAAGCATAAGTAAAGTAAATAGCCTATTTTGTGACGCCTTTTCTCAGTTGTTTGACTTGTATGCTATATAGTACAATGTTCCTTAAAGTTCTCATTTAACTGTGCTTGCTTGACTTGAGAGTTGAATAGAACTGTCTTTACTGAGTCATGTGCAACGTGTGTGAGAGGATTCGTGATTTCCTGTGCTATCTTGTGTAGTTTAGAACTTGCCATGTGTGTTAATTGAAGCGAAATTGTAAGTTGTGCTAATCTAGGAGATGACATAGGCATTTTCTTGCTTGATCATGGATGTGCTTGTTACATAAAAATAAAAATTTTCATTTCTAGCCCCTTTGAGCCTATAGACCATTCTTTGGCACCCACATTACAAGTCATACCCCAATTTTGTTCTTAATTTGATATTGATTGAACATGTACCTCCTAAGACACTTAGTCGCTAAACGAAGTAAGGTTAGAGATTGGGGAGTAGCTTTCGAGTGGAGTTATGGAAGGGCCCGTTGGTGCACTAAAGTTAAAATTAAAGGTCACTAGCCGATGAACTTTATTGTATGGAGTGTGTGTAAAAGAAAAAAAAAAGAGAAAGAAAAATTTAATGTAACGACCCGACCGGTTGTTTTAAGCTCTAGCGCGTCGTTCAGTGGTTTGAGACCATGAGCAGCTTCATTTCAGGCATTATGACTTGTACGCATGGTCGGAATTTAATTTCGGGAAGTCCGGAGTTGATTTGGAAAGAGAATTCTTATTTCGGAAGCTTAAAGTTAAAAGAACGAACTAGGATTAGAATTTTGAGTAAACGACCTCGGAATCGGGATCTGAAGGTTCCAGCATGTTCGTATGATGATTTTGGACTTGGGCGTATGCCCGGTGCGAGTTTTGGATAACCCGGGGGCGTTTTGGCGCCTATTGTGGAAGTTAGCACTTTAGAAGGAATTTCTTAAGTTTGACTTGAAGTGCATTTCAGGGATATCGATGTCCGTTTGGAAATCCGAGGTTGTGAATAGCTTCATATAGTGATTCTGGAGTTGGGAGCGCGATCGGAAGTGAATTCGGAGGTCCGTAGACCATTTTGAAGCCATTGGGCTAAAGATAGAAAGTCGAAGGTTTTTGGAGAGTTTGACCGGGGGTTGACTTTTTGATATCGGGGTTGAAATCGAATTTCGGAGTTGGAGTAGGCCCGTAATGTCAAATATGACTTGTCTGCAAAATTTGAAGTCAATCGGACGTGATTTGATAGGTTTCGGCATCAGAAATAGAAGTTGGAAACTTCAAAGTTCATAAAGCTTGAATTGAGGTGTAATTCGTGATTCTGGTGTTGTTTGATATGAATTGAAGCCTCGAGCAAGTCCGTAATGTGTTTGGGACTGGTTGGTATGATTGGTTGGGGTCCAGTGGGCCTCGGGTGGATTCCGGGTGGTTAACGGATCAAAAATTGGATTTTTGGAAGAGCTGAGTTTGCTGGTATCAGGTATTTCCGCTTCTGCAGAAAAGGGACCGCAGAAGTGGCCCCGAAAAAGTGAGGAAGTAACCGCAGAAGCGGTTTTGGACTAAGGCTTGGGGGACCGCAGATGCATTTAAGGCTCCGCAGAAGCGTGACCGCATCTGCGAAGGAGAGGTTGCAGAAGCAGAAAGGCTGGCTTGGGGATGAACCGCAGAAGCGGTTTTTGGACCGCTTAAGCGGGACCGCTGATGGGGTTTGGGTTCCGCTGAAGCGGAAATTGGCTGGAGCTTGGGGATCATAGGAGCGAAGATTTGAACGCAAAAGCGGAACCACATAAGCGGTAATAATTCCGCAGAAGCAGTAGCGACTGAAGGCAAAAGCTTAATTTAAGTCGTGATTTGGTTCATTTCTCTCATATTTTCATGGCTTGGGGCGATTGTAGAGAGCTTCAATGAGGGGATTTTTGCCATCAATGTTAAGTTAAGTTATTCCCACCTATTATAAGTTAAATACATTGATCATGTATGAGATTAAGCATGGGAATTAGTGTAAATATTGGGGTTTTTGTTGGAAACCTAGAAAATTATAAAAACTTGGATTTTAGCCACGATTTTGAGAATGGAAGTAGGAGAAAATTATATGTTTGAGTTCCTAAGGTCATTGGTAACTTTTATCTTCGAAAAATTTCGGATTCCGGGCACATGGGCCCGAGGGAATTTTGGTCAACTTCTCATTCGGGGTTTGGAATGGTTATAAATTGAGTTGTAAGGTATGGTTGAGCATATATTAATGGATTTATATTATTGTTGTCTAGTTTTGGAGCATTATTTATTGGTGCAAGTCTTCGGAAGAATGTAGAATGCCGGTTCTGAGTCTTCGGAGCGAGGTGAGTCTCCTTTCTAATCTTGTGAGGGGGAATTTACCCCATAGGTGAAGTAAATGATTATGTGCTCCTATTTGTGGGGGCTACGTACGTACGAGGTGACAAGAGTCCGTGCGTAGCTACTATCATGCTATTTTCCGGGTAGCCTAGGACCCAAAGAGCATGTTATTCATGGATTATAGTGAACCCATTTATGATTTGAACTGCCTAAATCACATTAAAATTAGTAAATGAATTTCAAAGGGGTTAAGCTTCATTCTTAAAAATTGTTAAAGGAGAATTGGTTTTATTTGGATAAATATTCCCCGATAAGTTCTTATTTGACTGGTTGAGCATGTATTCCTGTGTGTACCTGCGTCGCACGGATGATTCACGAGCAGGGTATTTGTCTACTACATGTTGATTGTGTCGCATAGATGATTCGCGAGCAGGGTATTTGTTTACTTTATGTTGACCGCGTCGCATGGATGATGCGTGAGCGGGGAAAATAGATGCATCTATTGGTTCGAGCCGTTCGACCCTCGGCAATGCACAGTTTACATTTCTGTTGGATCGGGTCGTCGCCTCGGCATGATATGCGCATGTTTATGTTACTTACTTGAAGTACTTGATGTAGTTATTGCCTTTTTGGCCTGACATGAATAACTGAAGATAGAAGAAAAGAAATCCTGAAAATCCTTTGCTAATTATTAAGGGCGCTTACCTGTTTTTCAGCCTTGGGAACTAGTGCATGCTATTTAAATCTATGAATTTCTCACGTTTTAGTATATCATTATTGGACTATTAGTAAGTGTCAAAGTTGACCATCTCGTCTCTACCCTTTCGGGATTAGGCGGGATACTCACCGAGTACACGTTGATTACGTACTCATACTACACTTGTGTGCATTTTTGTTGCACAGGTACTTGATGCATTAGCAGCCTACTGGGCGCAGAAACACGGACGATTCGAGGACTAGGTGAGCTGCAGTATGCAAGGCGGCCCGTAGCTCTTAAAATTCCTTTCCAGTATCTGTATTTCTTTTCTGTCCATTGTATTCCGGACGGATGCTGTGTTGTATTTTTATGTCTTTATCAGTAGTTGCTCATGCACTTGTGACACTGGGTTTCTAGGATGGTTTCGGTAAACTTGTACCAATTGGTTTTATTTAAGTTTGAATTCAGGAAAATGATCTTATTATATGTGAAATCAACGAAAGACCATATATTTTCAAAAGTATTAAAAGAGGAATTAATTGATGAGTTAGTTGGCTGGCCTGACAGAGGTGTCCGGCGCCACCATGACCCTTAGTGGATTTTGGGTCGTGACAACATGGTATCAGAGCACTAGGTTCCCGTAGGTCTCACGAGTCATGAACAAGTCTAGCAGAGTCTCGCGGATAGGTACGGAGACGTCTGTACTTATCCTCGGGAGGCTGCAGGACTGTTAGGAGTACTTCCCTTCTTGATTTCTTTATCGTGCGGTTCTATTCCTTTGAGGCTTATGCCTTTAATTCCTTTCCACTCAATCTTGCGCGACGCGAGCACTTGTTATAAATCGAAAATTGGAGAACTGAAATGGCACTACAAATGTGGTGCGGGATGATTTTTCCCGGTATAGTTAATTGGACTATTATAGTCGTTTTATGGAAGGGTATTCTATTATTCAGCTCAGTAACAGAACTTCTAAGAGCCTTGAGGCTAGGAACAGATTGCCATAATGCTTATGAGCGATTATTTCACAGTGTTGTTGTGATGGTGGGGTGTTTGCCTACGTGTCGGGGCAGTGAATGAATTGAAGGGAGATTTACTCAGTGTGTAATCAAAGGGATTCAGTACTTTATTCCCAGCAAGGGAAGTCAATCGAATTAAGGATGGTCAGATGTAGACTAGTGGAAGTAAGGAAACGTGGTAATTGCAAGCGTGAAGGAGTTTTCTTCTATATTGGGGGTGTTGTTGTCCTAACTGGACGTACTAAGTTTATTGGTGTTATGATCTTTTGTGATTCGCCCTTGAGGCAAGATATTGTGAAATAGTATTGGAGATACGACTGTCAGTTGTCGCATGGTGTGATGGTTCAAGATCGAATCAGAATTTCTAATGTTTACGGATCGATAAAGATGGCATTCGGAAAGGCTTAAAGATTAGCAGCTATTGTGGATTCAAGTACTATGAAGATAAATTTTATTAAGGCAACAACCGAGCAGCAAAGTATGTGGAAGGACATGTGGAAAGTGCCAGGCGGTGTTTGAAATTTCTAGAAGGCCAAGTATGAGAAGCAAGGTCGAGCGACCGATTAAGGAGACGAGTCCCGCCAAAGTGGGAGAATGGCGGGGGTTGCATGCAAGCTTGGATCGAATTGGGAGGATTTTAATGATTGGTGACTGAAGCCTGCGGGTATGATGTGAAATATGGGCTATGATGCGGCAGAGGATTGATATGGCGGAAAGGAGCTGCTTGAAATGGAGGAGGGTGTAGCATAACCCTGAATTAAAAGGATGTTGCCACACATTTAATTGATGTCCACGAGGAGTGAATGGACTTGTGCAGCTAGAAAGTGAACTCGTAGTCAGGATGGGCTATTGGCCTCATAGTAAATGTACCCCGTGCAGCAGCGTGGGAAGGTGTCGGGAGGTGATTCCCCTAGGTGGTTTATTCCCCATGAGCAGGTTAGCGGTCGCGTGGTTGGCGAAGCTTCTGCAAAGAATTATATGGGTTATTCAACAAACAGATCGGTCGTGTGAATGTGGTTAATGATTCAGAGTATGAAAGATGGGAATTTAAAGGAAGATTTCGAGAAATTTTGATAACTTATGACGGAAGGTTATGTCAATAAGAGGTAAAAAGGTCGGGCGAACTCAAAAATGGTGAAATGATGGTTTTAAGCTAAGTGGGAGAGTCCCACCGCTTATGATTTAGGTTGCATGGTTAGATACTCGCGAAGTTTCTTGGTAATAGCATACTGACGAGTCATCTCAGCTGCGGAAAAATATCATAAGTAGCAAATTAAGCAGAGGAATTGCTAAAGATGTGTTATGGTTGGCCTTATGGGCTCATGTTCGAACTTGGGAAAGAATTCGGGATTTATTCCTGGTATGGAAGCGGGTTTTAAAGGGGAGTAATTCTGCTAGGTGCCTCGTCGAGAGGGTATTCTTGTGTTACGAGATTTATGTAGCCGATTACATTTAGGACCAAGTCAGGGCAGGTGGCTCTCAGTAATGGTCCTAGTGAACTCAAGAGGTTAAGTGTGGTTCCTAATGATATCGAGTTTATAGGTACAATTAAGGATCAAGCTTGGAAAGCATGCTTATGAGGAGTGGCACAGAATGTTCCGTGATGGTTGGCTTGTGATGTAGCAATCGGGAAGTATGAAATGGTTCGTAGGAGTTGAGACAGCATGGTCT
>MU684223.1:76157-107089 GCA_026770625.1 Nicotiana glauca
TTTACATTTCTGTTGGATCGGGCCGTCGCCTCGGCATGATATGTGCATGTTTATGTTACTAACTTGAAGTACTTGATGTAGTTATTGCCTTTTTGGCCTGACATGAATTACTGAAGATAGAAGAGAAGAAATCCTGAAAATCCTTTGCTAATTATTAAGGGCGCCTACCTGTTTTTCAGCCTTGGGAACCAGAGCATGCTATATAAATCTATGAATTTCTCACGTTTTAGTATATCATTATTGGACTATTAGTAAGTGTCAAAGTTGACCATCTCGTCTCTACCCCTTCGGGGTTAGGTGGGATACTAACTGAGTACACGTTGATTACGTACTCATACTACACTTCTGTGCATTTTTGTTGCACGGGTACTTGATGCATTAGCAGCCTACTGGGCGCAGAAACACGGACGATTCGGGGACTAGGTGAGATGCAGTATGCAAGGCGGCCCGTAGCTCTTAAAAGTCCTTTCTAGTATCTGTATTTCTTTTCTGTCCATTGTATTCCGGACGGATGTTGTGTTGTATTTTTATGTCTTTATCAGTAGTTGCTCATGCACTTGTGACACCGGGTTTCTGGGATGGTTTCGGTAAATCTTTGTACCAATTGGTTTTATTTAAGTTTGAATTCGGGAAAATGATCTTATTATATGTGAAATAGAAGGAAAGACCGTAGATTTTCAAAAGTATTAAAAGAAGAATTAATTGATGAGTTAGTTGGCTGGCCTGACAGAGGTGTCCGACGCCACCACGACCCTTAGTGGATTTTGGATCGTGACATTTAAAGAAAAAATTTATAGTGAAAGTATGTAGAAACATAAAACACCTCCAATTCTTATTGATTTGTGCTAGTGAAAAATAGAGAAGTGCATAACTGAAAAGAGGGCTCTGTTGGATGTGGCAATTGAATCAATTGAGAAGAATATGAGCTTGAATTGTAAATGTAGTGTATTAAACTGCTTAGGAGGGTTAGACACTATTCCAAAATATATCCTACCCGTCCCTTAACCTACATTACAACCTTAAAAGTCCTAATTGATCCTAGATTTGGCTAGCTTAAATTAGTAGAGATATACACTACGGGCAAGCTTATGGTACGACCACGAGATGCATATGAATTTTTTGTGAGAGTGAGTGAATTTGGTTCAATTGTGCGAAGTCCTTAATCTATATTCAAAAGTATATTTGAATGTATGTACTATCTATAGTCCCTCTTTTGTTTGTTGGTGAGGGCATATGATCTCATGAATGATTGGTAATATTGTAAACTTTCTTGCTAGGTAAGTGCATGAATTGAGGGTGCTTAGTGGTTACAAGTTGGCTTTTGAGGTTGGGTGGTGACAAAAGGTTGTTTGAATTGATTGAAGTGAAATATTATACTTGGGCATGCTTAGACGGGAATAATGTGAATTTTTGTGTGTTCATACTTGTATGCCGGTATTGATCAGAGTCAAGGGTATAGTGTGTGGGTAAAATTTCAAGTACTCCTCTATAATTGATACTTGTATGTAGTTGGGGGGTTTATTAGATAGTCCCATTGCTCGAGGACGAGCAACATTTAAGTGTGGGGCGTTGATGATACACTATAATTACGTATTTTAGTCGATTATTACACTCAAATTTACTGCACTTCGATTGAGTTTGACCTTTAATCGCTAGTGTCTTGCACTAACTGTGTGTTTTATGCCTTGTAGGAGTGATTCAGAGCTATATAGATGTTATGGAATGAATTCAAGTGAGTTGGAGCTTTGAAGTCCGAGTAAAAATTCAAATAATTAAGCCGGAATCGCGTTTGGGGGTCAACAGATGATAGTTAGAGCGAACGAACAATCGAGTAGGCATATTGCGCACTGTCTAGTACAATGGATATAACTTTTTCTCAGAACTTCATTTGGTTTCCACAATATATGGTTGGAAATATAACTCAAAGTGCTACAACTTTCATGTTTTATGTTTTTCAAAATTCCAAAAGGAATGGGGTGAAACGCTTAAGATTTGAGCCAAAACGAACAAAACTGGTAAAAAGGGCCAGTTGGGCGGCTTAGGAAGCGCCTGGCCCTACCTGTGGTGCCAAAAATAGTAGCTCAAAATTGTGGGGCACCGTGGAGGGCGTTTGGCGTCGGGCTGGGCGCCGGTGATGTGAAATGTGTCCTATTTCGCCCGGGACAAGTTTATTTCGGCCCTAGACCTACCCAACACGTATAAAATCAAGACTAAACCTATTTTTGAAGGGAGAGACACCACTTTGGAGTAAAAACACACACGGGATCATGAGGTACAGAGAATTCTAGTTTTCTTCATCTTTTTCTAGTATTTTGAATTGATTCAACAATTATGCAATTGTTTGATTACATCATGAGTGGCTAAACACCTATTGTTCTGGAGTTGTGATTTATCCATGAATATTGTTGTTTGATATTAACTTAACCATGATTATAACTCACCAACATATGATTGTTTCTTCAATTTTGTATTTAACTGCTTAATTGTCTGGCTAGCAGTTAGATTTTATTTACTATCTATGCTATGCTTGGGAAATCCATGTTTAGATTAGAGAAGAATTGAAGAGAGCATGATATTAACCCTTAGGGGGAGAGGATTTGTGGATAGGATAGGAATATACCTAGTCACCGTGCTTATTTAAATATCATAATCTTAATGCGTTCTTAATAGATTGATTTCATATGAATATAGGTATTAATCTATTGAGAATAAGTGAGTAGTACTTCGGGAGAAGGCTATGAGAGAATTTATCGATTAATTAGCAACCATGAGTGAATTATATGAAAGGGAGAGCTAATTAGAACACAATACGAATGGTGAATCGATCACAACCCTGGAATACTTGTCTCTACTGAATACACAACAATCATCTCTTTACTTGAAAATTTAGTTATTATATAGAATTGTATTATAGTATAGTCATATTTTCGGACTTTGATTTTAGCAGGATTGAATAACAATTTTAGTGATTTAGTGAGTAGTTTATAAAAGTCTCTGTGGGTTCGACACTCAACTTATCATTATATTACTTGTCGACCACGTATACTTGCGTGTGCAATTGGGAGAAACAATGTGTTTATGGTTGAATCCTAGATTTTGGTCGCTTTACTGAGTTCTGTTTGTGTTCATGCTAAGCATATTTTTCTCTACTGTTGTTTAAAAAATTAGTATCATCTCTTTCTTCTAAACTTGTTTTAACTCAGAGCTTTCTCAAACATGGTCTCATGACCTTGAATCAGTGTTCTTTCATTGTGTATGTTTGTCTCTTATAAGTCTTTGAAAGAGATTTATAAGCCTCTTTTCAATGACCTTTTTGCTTATCGTCTATTGTCTGACTCTATTCGAAACCCTAGGTTTTGGGGTTTCTTTGACAAGTGCTACTAGGGTTCCACTTTGGGACCCTAGGCTTTCAGACTCACTGTGAGTCTGTAATTAAACTTGAATCTCTTTTTGCTTGCGACTCTGAGACTTTCAGTGTTAAACATTTTTTCTAAATAACCTACCGATTCTTTTGTTTGATCTATGTGCTTTATATATGAGAAACTTCTCTTTCAAAAGTTTTCACCAATTAAGTGATTTATTCTGAAATACCCTTAATAAGGCTGATGAACTATCACTGATTTTCCTTCGATTGAACCTCATTTACCATTCTTGACTTGGTCCATTCAATTGAACTTGCAATTTTGGTTTCATGGTTATTGAATTGATTCTCTTACCATATTTGGCACAAACCGCATACCATTGACTTTTTTCCATAAATAACTTCTATGTATTTACCTCTTTTGTACTACTTTGAAAGGTTTAATTAGAAATTCCTTTCCTTAACTAAACTTATGCACTTTAGGGGACCTGACTTTACACCTACACTTCCAATTCAATACTTTCACATCCACACTTCGAGTTCAATACCTTAGAACTTCAACGCACATCTTACTATTTCACCTTCATTACTAGTCTTCCAATTCAGTACTTGCAATACTGTTTTGAATTCAACACTCTGCTTTGCTTGAGATCTTTTGGAATCACTTTGTTTGCAACTTGGCTCTCTCAAGACTACTGCTTTCTTACTTGTTTTCCTTTGAAACTGGTATGCTTTTCATTTAGTTTTCTGCCTCATCCCTATGTGTTTACTTTACAGTCTCAGCACTCTTGTTTGCTTTACTGTTCATGTTCAATGATCTATGCTAATTATGTTCTTTATTGTATCTGTTTCTATTGTGAATCCCTACCCCTATCCCTTTCTATATGTTTGAGTTAAGGTTCTTTTCCTGACAGTATCCTAATTACTGCCCAGACCATAACTTGATCCACAATAGATCCTAACTCCTAATGTTTGGCTAACATACTGGTCAGGGGTGTGCCAACATTCCCAATTGCTAGGTATGACCACCAACCTGCCATGGATCTCCCTGATTCACCCTCTATGCACTTACACTTATTCTTAGACTCTTAAGTTCTACCCCTCTCTTATGAGCCTTGCTTTGGGACCTTGAGTTCCCTCTTAACTTGGACATCTGAGGGCTGGTATTTCCACATTGCACTTTGATCTTAATTTTGCAATGGTTCGGGGTGTAAGCACTGCGAGGAACCCTTTGAGACTCTTGGGAACTTTGACATGCCCCAAATATGAGAAAGGCTTTTGGAAATCTGATCCTGGAAGTTGGTTTATATCATATTGTTGGACTTTGAGTCTGAATTAGGCTGTTTGGATGTAGCTAGAACTTCTGATGTAATTTTTACTTTTCTTTTTCTGATTCATTTGTGTCTGTAATAATTTAACGATTGGTGACGGCTAGTGGAAAGGGATGGGGATGAATGCATGCAAAGGGTAGAAAACTTGCCTATAGGTTATTTATAATTTCTACATTTTGCATTTTAGAACTCACGCCTATAAGTTTTCTGCATTTCTGCATTTTAGAATTCATGCCTGTAATTTCAGCATTTTGCATTTTAGAACTCATGCCAATAAGTTTTTTGCATTTCTGCATTTTAGAACTCATGCCTATAAATTCTGCACTTCTGCATAGAAATTATGCCTATAAGTTCTGCATATAGAAATCCTGATCTTAGGTTTCTACACTTCTGCATATACATGTTATTAGGCAAATAGTTATAGGTTTAATAATAATCAACTTCATTTTAGATACCATGTCTATAGGACTCTTGCACTTATGTAATTGTTTTAAACCAATGTCTCTTAGAAATCATGTATATAGGAGTAAATCAATTGAATCAGCTTCGTCTATTTCATCTATGGATCTAAAATCAGTCATAAGATCGTTTAAGGTCTGTAGATCTTCTGTTTACGAAACCAGCAACCTTTTCCTTAAAATCAATACGCTTTGTTAGATGTCATGCATATAGGTCTCACTTAGGCAAACTATTAGGTAATTAATTGCGTTAATTTTGATAAAACTACTTCCAGACAAGGCTAATTTGAACTCCTCATCTGAGGTATGTGATGAATCAGCCTATCCTATGTTTTTTTAATTCAGACCAAACCAGTAGTTGAAGTCATGCTATATTTGCTCTTTAAGTGAGGAGGCTTGTTTGAGCCTTAGTTGCTATATCTTTTCCCCCTAACTATTTATGTGTTTTTGCCTGTCGCCTAGAATTTTATCCTTTTTAAAACTCTGAAAGGCCCTAACTTCGTCCTTTTGATTGGTAGTCTTAAATGCCTCGGGGACTGATAGTATTGCGAGGGGTAACATCATGCAATAAGTAACGATATTGTTCCGCGCTTTAATACCTTAACGGGAGTGGGAATGGTAGATATGGATATGATGATCGGTGCAATAATACCTCATGTATCCCCTCTTTTGAGGAGAGATTACTGGGTATTGCATTGACGTGATCAATATTAATCATGAATCTAGGACCCCCCTTCTTTTACTTGCTTTTGTCTACTTCTTTAGAATTGTTTAAATCTTTTTCATAAATTTTTGCCCACTTTACTTTTCCTCAAGTTTCAACTTATTTGCAATGTTGTATGTGAATCCCTCCTATTTGAGCCCTTAATTGCTTACTTGATTATGTGAAGTCACAATTATAACATGGCCGGGAACCCCACTAGTGGATCTTGAGGGGTGCCTAACACCTTCCCCTCGAGATAATTTCTAGCCCTTACCCAAACTCTAGTTCTTCAAACTCAAACCCTTCTTATTGTCCTATTGCACTTAATCATTAGGTGGTGACTCTTCAAACTCCAAAACCCAATTCCCAAAAGGGAATGAGTTGCCCTCCTAAATGTTATAAACCCGATTTTGCCTTTAGAAAGAGGCGGCGCGACGGTATGGAATTTAAAGTGAGGATCAATTTTGCAGTTTGGCGTTGACAAGGATGTCACGAGCTCGGATAAGCAGGAAAGAAGTTTTGATGTTTAAAGTAAGTTGGTATTGTCTCTAGTGTCGCCTGAGATCGGTGGCTTGTGAAAAAGGCTTCGCACCGTGGTTAAGGATTCTTGATCGCTTTTCAGCATTAGTGTGGTCGGTGGTTTCAACGTACATACCTATTATTTGTTATGGAAGGTTGTGGGAGCGTGCCCCACGAGAAGGTGGTATAAATGTGTGTGACGACCCAAAGGGGTCATCACTTGTTTTCTTACCCATTTTTTACTTCCGAGGCCTTGAAAACCTCATCTGGGGTTACCTCGATTTGCACGCGTAGTCCGAACGCATAGCCAAAAGGCTTAGTTATGAATTTTGTGTGAAAAATGCAAAATTTTGAGATTAAGTTGAATAAATTTGACTCCGGTCAACTTTTTGGGTAAACGGATCCAGACCCATGATTTGACGGTCCCGGAGGGTCCGTAAGAAAATATGGGACTTGGGCGTATGCCCGGAATCGAATTCCGAGGTCCCAAGTCCGAGAAATGAATTTTTGTGCGAAATTGTTTTCTGGAAATAATTAAGAAAATTGGAAAGGAAATTTGATTATAAGAGTATGGTATCGGGCCCGTATTTTGGTTCCAGCACTCGGTACAAGTCTTATATATGATTTAAGTGCTTTCTATAAAGTTTGGTTGAAAACGGACGTCGTTTGACGTGGTTTGGACTTAAAATGGAAATTTGATATTTTCTGAAGAAATTGGAAGAAATAATGAGTTTTGAGGCTTGATTCGATGTTTATGGATCACACGAGTAAGTCCGTAGGATGTTTTTGAGGTTGTGTGCATGTTTGGTTTAGAGCCCCGAGGGCTCGAGTGAGTGTTAGATTGGTGTCGGAGTTCTTTTTCAACCTTGGAAAAACTTCTTCCAAATCATTTGTAAGCCGATTTTTACTTAATTCCTTATATCATTACATCATTTAACAGGCTTTCCACTTAAAATCAGTGAATTTCATGGGTGAAATTGGGGGTTTGGGGTACAACCTAGGTTTTTCTAAAATTAGGGATTTGCACCTCAATTTGAGGTCCGATTTCAAAACAAATCATATATTTGGGTTTGTGGGGGAATGGGTAACCAGATTTTGGTTTGAACCTCGGGTTTTGACCACGTTTGCATGAGGCACGTTTTGGTTATTTTACCCAAATTTTCATCTTAGCTGTAAATTAAATAGTAGAATTAGTTGCTTGAGATGTTATTTACAAGATGTAATTGAAATGAATAGATTTGGGCCATTTGGAGTCAGATACTCGTGGAAAAAGAGTGATTTCAAGTTGATTTTTGGAGCCGGTTAAGGTAAGTGGCTTGTCTAACCTTGTGGGGGGGGGGGACCTCTTCCCTTCAGGACATGATATTCGATATTTGAAAGCCTCGTACGTAAGGTGATGAGCGCGTACTTGATCTAATTGTTGGAAATCCATTTTTACTTGAAGTATTTAAATTGAGTTTTTCTTGCTTATCTGTTTATTTTGAATTGCAAGTTTATCTTATGCTAGTATAGAGAAGCATGTTTATTTGACTTACTTGCTTAAGTGCTTAAACTGTCTTGTTTGTACTATGTGAAGCATGTTAGGCTAGGATTTCTATTACTTGTTTTGAGTTTAGCATTTATCCTAATGTTTTGGGTTGTTATTGTGTGCTTTAAATTAGGACTACGGG
Organism: Nicotiana glauca; assembly: GCA_026770625.1. Taxonomy (NCBI): domain Eukaryota; kingdom Viridiplantae; phylum Streptophyta; class Magnoliopsida; order Solanales; family Solanaceae; genus Nicotiana; species Nicotiana glauca. The sequence continues at coordinate 84,200 of MU684223.1, forward strand.
ACGGCATCCCGGGAGATCCCCCTCTACTTGTTATGTTCTGGACTGAGGTGTGGGGTACCAAGAGATCCCTGGCATATGTAAATGTAAGATTTGAGGATACTAAGAGATCCTCGGGAAACAAAGATATCCCTCGTGTATATGATGAGGATACCAAGAGATCCTTGGGATACCAAGAGATCCCTAGTATATATGATGAGGATACCAAGATGTCACGACCCGGGTTTCCCACCATCGGGATCGTGATGGCACCTACTCATGGTAGCTAGGCAAGCCAACTTAATTACCGTTTCCATTACTAAACAATTATCTTAACAGTCTAAAGCATCAATATAAAACATTAATTCTAATGAGAACAATAGCGGAAGTCTGTCTGATAAATACGAATCCGAATGCAGAACAGTCATTTAAAAGCCTCTACCCAAGATTTGGTGTCACATTACTCACGAACTACTTAAGATGCACTAAAACAATGGTCTGAAAGAAATATATAAGCTGTCTATCTCGAAAACAATGAGGCAACAGTCTAAAAGAGAACATAAGGAAGAGACGCCGGGCCTGCAGACGCCTGCAAGGCTACCTCAGTCTCGTATAAATGAAATCCTGCTCCCGTACTACTGCTGTTGCTGCTCCTCAAAACATGGACCTGTGCAAAAATGCACAGAAGTGTCGCATCAACACAACCGACCCCATGTGCTGGTAAGTGTCTAGCCTAACCCCGGCGATGTAGTGACGAGGCTAGACTGGACACCACATAAACCTGTGCAGTTATAAATATACAACGGAATCGAAATACCAAACAACTAACAATATGGGCTTGGGAAACATACTATGAGGAGATAACATTAATAACAGAAATCCCAGTTAACAAATAAAGCAGCCTAGATTCACAATAACAGGGAAACAATGTCCAACATAAACACATAGTGCCAACAACTGTTGCGACGTGCAACCCAGTCCATCATTACCATTGTTGCGGCGTGCAACCCAATCCACAAATACCACTGTTGCAGCGTGCAACCTGAACAATACCATTTATCAGGTATCATTGTTGCGGCGCGCAACCCGATCCTCATATATCATTGTTGCGGCGTGCAACCCGCTCCTCAATATCATTTAACAGTCTGACTCCTCAAACAATAGTCACAATTAATGGACATAACAATAAGAAAACATTTGACAAAAATTCCGGCAAGGGGGAGAAACCAACAAGTTCAACCAAACGTCCCGGCAAGGGAATAATCAACACGCTTTCTCTTTTTCTTACTTCTCTTATCTTATAATTCACTCTGCCATTTTGAGCCAACGCTCCAAAGAATCAAGTTATTTCGTATACTTTCAATATTCGTATCACAACTCGAGCCAATGCTCCTAGGAATCAAATGATCCTATCGCCGTTCACATGTTATTCACAATATATAGAAATTCTCCAATAGATATGAAGTTCACAACCAATTCATGATAATCACATGATAAGGACTCACGGTCGTGCTACACACCAATGTATAGATACTCGTCACCATGCCTATACATCGTACTCGATCACATAGCAATTAGTAACAAGACTCAACTCCTATTCCCTCAAGCTAGGGTTAAACCAAACACTTACCTCAAAGCCTTGAAATCCACTTAATCCTCAACTATTCCTTTACCTCGCGGTTCCACCTCAAATTTGCTCGAATCTAATCACAAATTATTCAATTACTTTAATAAACACTATATGAATCGATTTGAATGCATAAAAATGATTTTCCCACATTTTTCCCAAAAATTCCAAAAATGCCCCCAGGCCCACATGGTCAAAACCTGAGATTCGGACCAAAACCTGATTACCCATTCCCCCAAGAACTCAAATATGTAATTTGTTTTGAAATCGGACCTTAAATCGAGGTCCAACTCCCCAATTTATAGAAAACCTAGGTTCTACCCAAAAACCCCAATTTCACCCATAAAAATCCTTGATTTCTAGCGGAAAATATGTTTAATGATGTTAAAGATTGAAATAATTGAGTAAAAATCAACTTACAAGTGATTTGGGATGAATTTTGCTCTTGAAAAATCGCCTATGGGGTTTGGGTTTTTGAAAAAATGGTGAAAAGTGATGAAATTTCGACTATGTATACAAATTGCTGGGATGCGGATTTGGGAATTGCGAACTTTCGTTCAATTGCGAACCAAAAAGGGCTGGGAATTGCGACATTTTAGTTTGCATTTGCGAACACTGGGCCTAAGTGAAGACTTCGCATTTCCAATGTATCGATCGCGTTTGCGATCTTGCCAGCTCGCATTTGCGGGAACTGCGATCGCATTTACGACCAGTGCCTGGAATTCCCTTCTCGCATTTGCGAGCTATTGTTCGCATTTGCGATCCCAAGCCAAATCCCCAGGCTTCGCATTTATGACGGGGAGTTCGTATTTGCGATTCTCGCATTTGTGAATAATCCATCGCAAATGCGAAGATATCAGACCTGACCTGCAACTATTTTCCAAAGTTCAAAAATGCAACTCGACACCTATCCAAAACTCACCCGAGCCCTAGGGGCACCAAACCAAACATGCACACAACCTCAAAAACACCCTACGAACTTGCTCGCACGATCAAATCGCCAAAATAACATCATTTACATATAATCAAGCCTCAAAACACATGATTTTTCTTTTAAACTTCATAAACTTTCAAACTTGGAATTTATAGTCTGAAACACGTCAAACGACGTCCGAATTTGACCAAACTTCACAGAAAGCGCTTAAAAAATATAAATACGATCTTGATACCACAGTCTTTTAATAAATTTTTATTTCCATTTTCCTAAATAATTTCAAAAAAATAATTTCACGGAAAAATTCATATATCGGGCTCTAGACCTCCGAATTCGACTCCGGGCACATGCCCGAGTCCCATATTTTTCTACGGACCTTCCGGGACCGTCCAATCTCGGGTCCGGGTCCGTCTACCAAAAATATTGACCAAAGTCAACTATGATCATATTAATATCAAAATTGTTCAAATTTTTCACAGAATTCACATATTTCAACATAAAAGCTTTCCGGCTACGCGCCCGGACTGCGCACACAAATCGAGGCAAGTAAAAATGAGGTTTTCAAGGCCTCGAAAGCACAGAATGAATGAGGAAATAGGTGATGACCCTTTGGGTCGTCACATCCTCCACCTCTAAAACAATCGTTCGTCCTCGAACGGACAAAAGAAAGAAGTACCTGAGTCGGGGAACAAATGTGGATAACGGCTCCGCATATCAGACTCGGACTCCCAGGTCAAGGTCTCAGGGGGCTGACCTCTCCACTGAACACGAACAGAGGGAAAACTACTAGATCTCAACTGACGGACCTATCGGTCTAGAATAGCTATCGGCTCCTCCTCGTAAGATAAATCATTGTCCAACTGGATAGTGCTAAAATCTAACACATGGGTAGGATCGCCGTGATACCTCTGATTCATAGACACGTGAAACACTGGGTGCTCTGCTGATAAGCTAGGTGGCAATACAAGTCTATAAGCCACCTCTCCCACTCGATCAAGGATCTAAAATGGACCAATGTACCTAGGGCTAAGCTTGCCCTTCTTTCCAAACCTCATCACGCCCTTCATAGGCGACACCCGGAGCAATACCCGCTCACCAACCATAAAATCTACATCTCGGACCTTATGGTCTGCATAACTCTTCTGCCTAGACTGAGCTGAACGCAGCCTCTCCTGAATGTTCTTGACCTTATCTAAGGCCTCCTGAACTAAGTCTGTACCCAATAACCGAGCCTCTCCCGGCTCAAACCATCCAACTGGAGACCGACATCGCCTACCATACAGAGCCTCATATGGAGCCATATGAATGCTGGACAGGTAGCTGTTGTTGAGGACGAACTCTGCTAAAGGAAAAAACGGGTCCCACAAGCCTCCAAAGTCGATGACACAAGCTCGGAGCATATCCTCCAAAATATGAATAGTTCGCTTGGACTGACCATCCGTCTGAGGATAGAACGCTGTGCTCAACTGAACCTGGGTACCTAACTCTTGCTGAACCGCTCTCTAGAAGCGCGAGGTAAATTGCAAACGCCGATCTGAAATGATGGATACTGGTATGCTATGAAGGCGAACAGTCTCCCAGATATAAATCTCCGCTAGCCTCTTCGATGAATAGGAGACTGCTACTGGAATGAAGTGCGCTGATTTGATCAACCTATCCACAATGACCCAAATAGCATCAAACTTCTTCCGAGTCAACGGAAGTCCAGTAATGAAATCCATGGTAATCCTCTCCCATTTCCACTCGGGAAGCTCTATCCCCTGAAATATTCCATCGGGTCTCTGGTGCTCATACTTGACCTGCTGACATTTCAAACACCGAGCCACATATGCAACAATGTCCTTCTTCATCCTACGCCACCAATAATGCTGCCGCAAGTCATGTAACCTAGTGCTTTGATACCAACTTGTCACGACCCGGATTTCCCACCATCGGGATCGTGATGGCGCCTACTTGTGGTAGCTAGGCAAGCAAACTTAATTAGTGTTTCCATTAGTAAACAATTATCTTAACAGTCTAAAGCATCAATATAAAACATTAATTCTAATGAGAACAATATCGGAAGTCTGTCTGATAAATACAAATCCGAATGCAAAACAGTCATTTAAAACCTCTACCCAAGATTTGGTGTCACATTACTCACGAACTACTAAAGATGTAATAAGACAGTGGTCTGAAAGAAATATATAATCTGTCTATCTCGAAAACAATGAGGCAACAGTCTAAAAGAGAACATAAGGAAGAGACGCCGGGCCTGCGGACGCCTGCAAGGCTACCTCAGCCTGGTATAAGTGAAATCCTGCTCCCGTGCTACTGCAGCTACTGCTCCTCAAAACCTGGACCTGTGCAAAAATGCACAGAAGTGTAGCATCAGCACAACCGACCCCATGTGCTGGTAAGTGTCTAGCCTAACCCCGGTGAAGTAGTGACGAGGCTAGACTGGACACCACATAAACCTGTGCATTTATAAATATACAACGGAATCGAAATACCAAACAACTAACAATATGGGCGGGGGAAACATACTATGAGGAGATACATTAATAACAGAAATCCCAGTTAACAACTAAAGCAGCCTAGATTCACAATAACCAGGGAAATAATGTCCAACATAAACATATAGTGCCAACAACTATTGCGGCGTGCAACCCGGTCCATCATTACCATTGTTGCGGCGTGCAACCCGATCCACAAATTCCAATATTGCAGCGTGCAACCCTACCCATGCCATTTATCAGGTATCATTGTTGCGGCGCGCAACCCGATCCTTATATATCATTGTTGCGGCGTGCAACCCGCTCCTCAATATCATTTAACAGTCTAACTCCTCAAAAAACAGTCACAATTAAGGGACATAACAATAAGCAAACATTTGACAAAAATTCCGGCAAGGGAGAGAAACCAACAAGTTAAACCAAACGTCCCGGCAAGGGAATAATCAACACGCTTTCTCTTTTTCTTACTTCTCTTATCTTATAATTCACTCTACCATTTTGAGCCAACGCTCCAAAGAATCAAGTTATTTCGTCTACTTTCAATATTCGTATCATAACTCGAGCCAATGCTCCTAGGAATCAAATGATCCTATCACCATTCACATGTTATTCACAACATATAGAATTTCTCCAATAGATATGAAGTTCACAACCAATTCATGATAATCACATTATAAGGACTCACGATCATGCTAGACACTAATGTATAGATACTCGTCACCATGCCTATACATCATACTCGATCACATAGCAATTAGCAACAAGACTCAACTCATATTCCCTCAAACTAGGGTTAAACCAAACACTTACCTCAAAGCCTTCAAATCCACTTAATCCTCAACTATTGCTTTACCTCGCGGTTCCACCTCTAATTTGCTCGAATCTAATTACAAATTGTTCAATTACTTTAATAAATACTATATGGATCGATTTGAATGCATAAAAATGATTTTCCCAAGTTTTTCCCAAAAATTCTAAAAATGCCCCCGGGCCCACACGGTCAAAACCCGAGGTTCGGACCAAAACCTGATTACCCATTCCTCCACGAACTCAAATATGTAATTTGTTTTGAAATCGGACCTTAAATCGAGGTCCAACTCCCCAATTTATAGAAAACCTAGGTTCTACCCAAAAACCCCAATTTCACCCATGAAAATCCTTGATTTCTAGTTGGAAACATGTTTAATGATGTTAAAGATTGAAATAATTGAGTAAAAATCAACTTACAAGTGATTTGGGATGAAGTTTGCTCTTGAAAAATCGCCTATGGGGTTTGGGTTTTTGAAAAAATGGTAAAAAGTGATGAAATTTCGACTATGTATAAAAATTGCTGGGATGCGGATATGGGAATTGCGAACTTTGGTTCAATTGCGAACCAACACAGGGCTGGGAATTGCGACATTTCAGTTCGCATTTGCGAACACTGGGCCTAAGTGCAGACTTCGCATTTCCGAAGTATCGATCGCATTTGCGATCTTGGCAGCTCACATTTGCGGGCACTGTGATCGCATTTTTGACCAGTGCTTGGAATTCCCTTCTCGCATTTGCGAGCTATTGTTCGCATTTGCGATCCCAAGCCAAATCCCCAGACTTCGCATTTGCAACGTGGAGTTCGCATTTGCGATTCTCGCATTTTCGATAAATCCATCGCAAATGCGAAGATATCATACTTGACCTGCAACTATTTTCCAAAGTTCAAAAATGCAACTCCACACCTATCCAAAACTCACCCGAGCCCTCAGGGCTCCAAATCCAACATGCACACAACCTCAAAAACACCCTACAGACTTGCTCGCGCGATCAAATCGCCAGAATAACATCATTTACATAGAATCAAGCCTCAAAACACATGATTTTTCTTTTAAACTTCATGAACTTTCAAACTTGGAACTTATAGTCCGAAACACGTCAAACGACGTATGACTTTGACCAAACTTCACAGAAAGTGCTTAAACAATATATAAGACTTGTACTGGGCATCGGAACCAAAATATGAGCTCGATACCACAGTGTTTAATAAAATTTCATTTTTATTTTCCATAATAATTTCAGAAAAACAATTTCAAGGAAAAATTCATATCTCGGGCTCTAGACCGCCGAATTCGACTCCGGGCACGTGCCCGAGTCCCATATTTTTCTACGGACCTTCCGGGACTGTCCAATCTCAGGTCCGGGTCCGTTTACCAAAAATATTTACCAAAGTCAAGTATGATCATATTAATATAAAAATTCTTCAAATTTTTCACAGAATTCACATATTTCAACATAAAAGCTTTCCGGCTACATGCTCGAACTGTGCACGCAAATCGAGGTAAGTAAAAATAAGGTTTTCAAGGCCTCGAAAGCACGGAATGAATGGGGAAAGAGGTGATAACCCTTTGGGTCGTCACATAGAGATCATCGGGATACCAAGAGATCCCCGGCTATTACTTCCTGTTGTGAGCAGTATTCCTTATATTTTTTTGTTTTTGCTTCCTAATACTGTTTCCCTTATTTATCCTGATTAGATTCTCACTGTAGACTTTATCTATATTGTTTTCCTTATCCTATCATATATTGTGTTTTATCTAAGTAGGGCCCTGACCTTCCTCATCACTACCCAACCGAGGTTAGGCTTGTCACTTGCTGAGTACCGATGTGGTGTACTCATGCCTCTTCTACGCATGTTTTTCGTGTGCAGATCCAGGTACTCCATCTCAGGTGAACTATCCTTGAGGCAGGGAGAGCTACAGAGACTTCGAGGTACATCTGCAGTGTCCGCAGACCGAAGAGTCTCCTTCTTTATTCTATCTGTAGTACTTAGTTTTTTATCTTACCCTTGATGTAGACACTCTGGAGATTAGAGCATTTACAGTACTTCTTTATCCTGTGTTTCCCATGAGTTTCTGGGTTTTGGGATGGTGTTGCACACTTTCGCATTTATTTTGAGTTGTACATGCCGAGTGGCCTTTATATGCAGTTATTATTTTAACTTGTTTAGTTTTAATTAATTATTCTGCAAGTTAGGTTATTATTCCGTATTGTTAGGCTTACCTAGTTATAGGGACAGGTGCCATCATGACATGTTCACGGAGGGCGAAGTGGGGTCGTGACAAGTTTGGTATCAGAGCTCTAAGTTCATAGGAGTCACAGAACATAGGCTGGTTTATTATAGTCTCACTGATCGATACAGAGATGTTTTTACTTGTCTACGAGAGGCTATGTAACTGTTTAGGAAAAAAATTCATTTCATTTGGTTTCCTTGTCGTGCGGTATTTTTGACATCAATTCTAAACTTCTGTCTTCTATTCTCTCACAAATGGTGAGGACACCTGCTACTCGAGATAATAAGGCACCCGCGCCCCCTACTTCAGCCGTCAGAGGCCGGGGCCGGGGGAGAGGTCGAGGACGCGCACGTGGTGCAGCCAGAGCACCTGCGTGAGCTACCGCCGAGGTACCACCAGCAGATCCAGCCGGAGCCCAGGCACCTGGCATTGCTACTACTACCACTACTACTCCAGCTCTCCAGGAGACTTTGGCTCAGTTCATGGGTATGTACACTACCTTGGCTCAGTCAAGGTTGCTTCCCCTTGCTGTAGCCATATCCCGGGCCGGAGGAGGAGCACAGACTCCCGCAGCCCGCATCCTGAGTAGCGAGTGCAGGTTGAGCAGGTTCTTGAGATTATTCCTGCATCGCCTGTAGTGCCAGTTCATCTTGAGGACGGGTCAGCTGCTTCAAAGGACGAGCAGCAAAGACTAGAGAGGTTCAAGAAGTATGATCCCCTAGTATTCAGTGGATTAGCATCAGATGACGCCTTGGGATTTCCAGAGGAGTGACACTGTATTATTTGCACTATGGGCATAGTAGAGTCCAACGGGGTTTCCTTTACTGCTTTTCAGCTTCGGGGAGCCGCCTATGATTGGTGGCGCACTTATGAGATAGACAGTCGAGTCGAGGATGCTTCACTGACTTCGACCCAGTTCTCAGATATGTTTATGAGAGAGTTTGTCCCCGGAGTCTCAGAGACGCATGGCGCACAGAGTTTGAGCATTTGCGCCAGGGTGCTATGACTGTTTCGGAGTATGCTATCCATTATACCAGGTTGGCCAGGCATGCTCCGGCTTTGGTTGCGACAGTACGCGAGAGAGTTCGTAGGTTCATTAAGGGTCTTATCCTACCCATCAGATCTAGCATGGCTCGAGAGTTGGAGATGGACATTCCTTATCAACAGGTAGTGAGCATTTCTATGAGGATCGAGGGTATTCTCACCAGGGAGCAAGTGGAGAGAGAGGCCAAGAGGTCTCGAGAGTCGGGCCACTACTCTGGTGCCCGTACCCCAGCAGTAGGTTGACATGGTAGGGGTTTTGTAGGTTGCCTCATTCATTCAGCTCTTCCAGCAGCCAGCAGTGCTCCAGCACCGCCTATACCTCAGGAGCCTTACTATGCACCTCCAATTTCTAGCGTGCCTCCTATGCGGGGTGCTTCCAGAGGTCAGTCCAGCAGTCCTGGACCTAGTTAGTCTTAGCCACCGAGTCCTCCCAGAGCTTTTTTTGAGTGTGGTGACACCCGCCATATGGTGAGAGATTGTCCCAGACTCGGGAGGAGTGCACCCCCACAGACTTCTCAGCCATAGTATGCCCAGCAGAGTTCTCAGGCCATGATCACAGCTTTAGCTGCTACCCCATCTGTACAGCTGGCTAGGGGAGGAGGTCGGGGAGATAGAGACCGCCCTCGAGAGAGGGGCCGACCAGATATTATGCTATTCCTGCTCGTACCGAGGTTGTTGCCTCTGACTCTGTCATAACAGGTATTATACTAGTTTGTCACAGAGAGGCATCAATTCTATTCGATTCGAGCTCTACTTATTCTTATGTATCTTCTTACTTTGCTCCGCATTTGGGTGTGCCTTGGGATTCTTTGAGTGCCTGCATTTATGTTTCTACTCCTGTAGGGGATTCTCTTATTGTGGACCATATTTTTTGGTCATGTCTAGTTACTATTTGTGGTTTTGGGACAAGAGCGAATTTATTGTTACTCGGTATGGCTGACTTTGATATTATCTTGGGCATGGACTGCTTGTCCCCCCATTTTGTTATTCTTGATTGTCACGCGAAGACCGTGATACTGGCTTTGCCAGATATTTCGTGTGTTGAGTGGAGTGGTACTTTAGATCACACTCCCGGTAGAGTTATCTCTTTCCTTAAAGCTCAGCATATGGTTGAGAAAGGGTGTACCACATTTTTAGCTTATGTGAGAGATACAGAGCTGATACCTTTTTTGTTGAATCAGTCCAGTAGTGAGTGATTATCCCGATGTGTTTCCAGGTGATCTTCTGAGCATGCTGCCTAATAGAGACATTGATTTTGGCATTGATCTGTTGTCGGGCACGCATCCTATTTCCATCCCTCCGTATCACGTGGCTCCTCCTAAGTTGAAGGAGTTGAAGGATCAGTTACAGGAATTACTTGATAAGGGCTTTATTTGCCCCAGTGTTTCACCTTGGGGTGCTCCTGTCTTATTTGTGAATAAAAAGGATGGTTCTATGCATATGTGTATCGATTATTTCCAGCTGAACAAGGCTACAATGAAGAACCATTATCCTTTGCCTCGTATTGAGGATCTGTTTGACCAGCTTCAGGGCGCACATGTGTTTTCTAAGATTGACTTGCGCTTAGATTACCATCAATTGATTATTCGGGAGCCAGATATCCCGAAGACTACCTTCAGGACTCGATATAGTAATTACGAGTTCCTTGTTATGTCATTTGAGCTGACCAATGCCCCAGTAGCTTTTATGCATTTGATGCACAGTGTGTTCGGACCATATCTCGACTCGTTTGTTATTGTTTTTATTGATGATATTCTGGTGTATTCCTGGATTCGGAAAGATCATGAGCAGCACCTGAGGACCGTGCTTCAGACCCTGAGAGAGAAGAAGTTATATGCAAAGTTCTCAAAATGAGAGTTTTGGTTGAGTTCCGTGTAGGCCACGTGTTATCGGGTGAGGGTATTCGGGTGGATCCGAAGAAGGTAGAGGCAGTGTAGAGTTGGCCTAGACTCTCCTCAGCTACAGAGATTCGCAGTTTCCTTGGCTTGGCGGGCTACTACCGTCGATTTGTGGAGGGATTTTCATCAATTGCGGCCCCTATGACTAGATTGACCTAGAAAGGTGACCCTTTTAAATGGATAGAGGAGTGTAAGGCGAGCTTTCAGAAGCTCAAGACAACTTTGACTACAGCCCTAATTTTGATGTTGCCTACCAGTTCGGGCCTTATACTGTCTATTGTGATGCCTCGAGAGTTGGCCTTGGAGCGATGTTGATGCAGGATGGTAGGGTGATTGCCTACACGTCCATACAGTTGGAGATACATGAGAAGAACTACCCTGTCCATGACCTTGAGTTAGTTGCTATTGTTCATGCCTTGAAGATCTGGCGTCATTATTTGTACGGTGTGCCTTGTGAGATCTATACTGACCATCGGAGTTTGCAACACTTTTTCAAGCAAAAGAATCTAAATATGCGTCAGAGGAGGTGGTTAGAGTTACTGAAGGATTATGATATTACTATTCTGTATCACCCGGGCAAGGCCAATGTGGTGGCGGATGCCATGAGTTGTCGGGCGGAGAGTTTAGGTAGTTTGGCATATTTTCCAGCTTCAGAGAGGCCTATGGTGATGGATGTTCAGGCCTTAGCCAGTCAGTTTGTGAGATTGGATCTTTCGGAGCCCAGTCGGGTTCTAGCCTGTGTGGTTTCCCGGTCTTCCCTATTTGATCATATCAAGGAGCGGTAGTATGATGACCCTCATTTGCTTGTCCTTAAGGACAAGGTCCAGCACAGTGATGCCGGAGATGTGACCATCGGAGATAACGGGGTATTAAGGATGCAGGGTCGTATTTGTGTGCCCAATATGGATGAGCTTCGAGAGTTGATTTTAGCAGAGGCCTATAGTTCGTGGTATTCCATCCATCCGGGTGTCGCGAAGATGTATCAGGACTTGAGGAAGCACTATTGGTGGAGGCGGATGAAGAAGGATATAGTTGGATATGTAGCTAGATGCCTCAACTATCAACAGGTGAAATATGAGCACCAGAGACCGGGTGGGTTGCTTCAGTAGATAGAGATTTCGGAGTGGAAATGGGAGCGCATCACCATGGACTTTGTATGTGGACTCCTATGGACCTTGAATAAGGTTGATGTCATTTGGGTTATTGTGGATCGGCTGACCAAGTCCGCTCATTTCATTCCTGTGTGTACCACTTATTCATCAGAGCGGTTGGCAGAGATTTATATCCGGGAGATCGTCCGTCTGCATGTTATTCCAGTTTCTATTATTTTAGATAGAGGTACTCAATTTACATCGCGGTTTTGGAGAGCCGTGCAGTAGGAGCTAGGTACTCGGGTGGAGTTGAGCACAACATTTCACCCCCAAACGGACAGACAGTCCGAGCGCACCATTCAAATTCTTGAGGATATGCTCCGTGCGTGTGTGATTGAGTTTGGAGGGTCTTGGGATCATTTCTTGCCATTAGCGGAGTTTGCCTACAACAACAGCTACCAGTCGAGCATCCAGATGGCTCCTTATGAGGCTTTATATGGTAAACGGTGTCGATCCCTGGTTCGATGGTTTGAGCCGGTGGAGGCTCAGTTGTTAGGTACGGATTTGGTTCAGGAGGCCTTGGACAAGGTCAAGATCATTCAGGATAGGCTTCTTTCAGCTCACTCTCGGTAGAAGAGCTATGCAAATTGCAAGGTTTGAGATGTAGCTTTTATGGTTGGCGAACGGGTATTGCTCCGAGTTTCGCCTACGAAGGGCGTGACGAGATTTGGAAAGAAGGGAAAGCTTAGCCTTAGGTACATTAGTCCGTTTGAGATTCTTGATTGAGTGGGAGAGTTGGCTTATAGACTCGCATTGCCGCCTAGCTTATCAGTCGTGCATCCAGTTTTTTATGTATCCATGCTTCGGAGGTACCACGGCGATCCAGCACACGTGTTAGATTTTAGCACTGCCCAGTTGGACAAGGACTTGTCCTATGAGGAGGAGCCGGTAGCTATTCTAGACCGGCACGTTTGTCAGTTGAGATCCAAGAGTTTTCCTTCTCTTCGTGTCCAATAGAGAGGACGCCTCATGAGGCACCGACCTGGGTGTCCGAGTCTGATATGTGGAGCCGTTATACTCATCTTTTTCCCGACTCAAGTACTTCTTTCTTTTGTCTGTTCGAGGATAAACGGTTGTTTTAGTGGTGGAAGATGTGACGACCCAAAGGGGTCATCACTCATTTTCTTACACATTCTGTACTTTCGAGTCCTTGAAAACCTCATCCTGGGTTGCCTCGATTTGTGTGTGCAGTCCGGACGCGTAGCCGGAAGGCTTAGATATGAATTTTGTGAGAAAAATGCTAAATTTTGATATTAAAATGAATAAATTTAACTCCGGTCAACTTTTTGGGTAAACGGACTCGGACCCGTGATTTGACGGTCCTAGAGGGTCCGTAGAAAAATATGGGACTTGGTCATATGCCCGGAATCGATTTTTGAGGTCCCAAGTCCGAGAAATGAATTTTTGTGCGAAATTGTTTTCTAGAAATAATTAAGGAAATTGGAAATGAAATTTGATAAAAATACTATGGTATCGGGCCCGTATTTTGGTTCCGGCACCCGGTACAAGTCTTATATATGGTTTAAGCGCCTGTGAAGTTTGGTTGAAAATGGACGTCGTTTGACATGTTTTGGACTTAAAATGGAATTTTGACATTTTATGAAGAAATTGGGAGAAATCATGAGTTTTGAGGCTTAATTCATTGTTTATGATGTTAATTTGGCAATTTGATCGCGTGAGTAAGTATGTAGGAGGATTTTGAGGTTGTGCGCACGTTTGGTTTGGAGCCCCGAGGGCTCGGGTGAGTTTTGGATAGGTGTCGAAGTGCTTTTTAAACCTTGGAAAAATTGCAGTTATAACTGACTTGCCTGGCTCGCAAATGCGAGCTCGCAATTGCGAAGGGTCAGCTCGCAAATGCAAGAATGTGCCAAGCCTGAAGCTATCGCAAACGCGATAATTAATCTCGCAAATGCGAAGAGTGAGGTTTCGCAAATGCGAACCTTCCATTTTCCCTCAGAGTTCGCAAAAGTGAACAAATGTTCGCAAATCCTAGGCTTGGTTGGGGTTCGCAACTGCGAAGCCCAGTTCGCAACTACAAACCCCAGTTCGCAATTATGGCATCAGAGACTCAGCAAATTCATACTTAGTCCAATTTCCACCATTTTTCACCATTGTTTCAAGACCCAAACCCTATAGGCGATTTTTCAACGACAAAACTTCTTCCAAATTATTTGTAAGTCGATTTTTACTTAATTCCTTATATCATTTACATCATTTAACATGTTTTCCACTTAAAATCAGGGAATTTCATGGGTGAAATTGGGGGTTTGGGGTAGAACCTAGGTTTTTCTAAAATTGGGAATTTGGACCTCAATTTGAGGTCAGATTTCAAAACAAATCATATATTTGGATTTGAGAGGGAATGGGTAACTGGATTTTGGTTCAAACCTCGGGTTTTGACCAAATTGGCCTGAGGGGCATTTTGGTCATTTTACCCAAATTTGCGTCTTAGTTGTAAATTAAATAGTAGAATTAGTTGCTTGAGATGTTATTTACGAGATGTAATTGAAATGAATAGATTTGGGCCATTTGTAGTTGGATACTCGTGGCAAAAGAGTGAATTCAAGTTGATTTTTGGAGCCGGTTGAGGTAAGTGGCTTGTCTAACCTTGTGTGGGGGGCCTCTTCCCCTTAGGACATGATATTCGATATTTGGAAGCCTTGTATGTGAGGTGACTAGCGCGTACTTGACCTAATTATTGGAAATCCGTTTTTACTTGAAGTATTTAAATTGAATTTTTCTTGCTTATCTATTTATTTTGAATTGCAAGTTTATCCTATGCTAGCTTAGAGAAGCATGTTCATTTGACTTACTTGCTTAAGTGCTTAAACTGTCTTGTTTGTACTACATAAAGCATGTTAGGCTAGGATTTCTATTACTTGTTCTAAGTTTAGCATTTATCCTAATGTTTTGGGCTGTTATTGTGTGCTTTAAATTAGGACTACGGGACGGCGTCCCGGGAGATCCCCCTCTACTTGTTATGTTCTGGACTGAGGTGCGGGGTACTAAGAGATCCCTGGAATATGTAAATGTAAGATTTGAGGATACCAAGAGATCCTCGGGATACAAAGAGATCCCTGGCATATGTAAATGTAAGATTTGAGGATACCAAGAGATCCTCAGGATACCAAGAGATCCCTCGTGTATATGATGAGGATACCAAGAGATCCTCGGGATACCAAGAGATCCCTAGTATATATGATGAGTATACCAAGAGATCCCCGGGTATTACTTCATGTTGTGAGCAGTATTCCTTATATTATTTTGTTTCTGCTTCCTATTACTGTTTTCCTTATTTATCCTGATTAGATTCTCACTGTAGACTTTATCTATACTGTTTTCCTTATCCTATCATATATTGTGTTTTATCTCAGTAGGGCCCTGACCTTCCTCGTCACTACCCAACCGAGGTTAGGCTTGGCACTTACTGAGTACTGCTGTGCTGTACTCATGCCTCTTCTGCGCATGTTTTTCATGTGCAGATCCAGGTACTCCATCTCAGGCGCCCTATCCTTGAGGCAGGGAGAGCTACGGAGAATTCGAGGTACATGTGCAGCGTCCGCAGACCAAAAGGTCGCCTTTTTTATTATATTTGTAGTACTTAGTTTTCTATCGTACCCTTGATGTAGACACTCTAGAGATTAGAGCATTTACAGTACTTCTTTAGCCTGTGTTTCCCGTGAGTTTCCGGGTTTTGGGATTGTGTCGCAGACTTTTTCATTTCTTTTGAGTTGTACATGCCGAGTGGCCTTTATATGCAGTTATTATTTTAGCTTGTTCAGTTTTAATTATTTATTCCGCAAGTTAGGTTGTTATTCCGCATTGTTAGGCTTACCCAGTTATAGGGATGAGGTGCCATCACGACAAGTTCACGGAGGGCGAACTAGGGTTGTGACAGTATGTCATTTAGCCACTTGATTGATTGAAAGGTTAAACCAAGTATGAAGGTTGTAGTGATGTCATTAAATTGAGAATTGATATCTGAAGGGCACTCGGTTTATTGGGTTGTGGAGTGTTGAGGATTACTCCGGTTATGATGGTTGTTCTTGTGTGTTATGAAAAACAATAGGGGTGATTATGGACCTTTGAAAGGTTATTAGCCTAGTTTAGTGTGATCAGAATAAACTTGAGGTATATTGATGGATTTAAATGTGAATATGGGCTTTATATCATGCCAGATGTTCATTTTAGCAATGCGCTCCTTATGGAAGAGTAGTCGGGGTGTTATTTCGTCGTCAGCTATTTTAAGTAATGATCTATTGCACCGTGTGAGTTGTGAGATGGCTTGGTAAATTTCTTATGTGTTGAGATTTCGCGTAGAGATGATGTTCTATGAGCAGAATGGCTCTTGAGATTCAGATCGTATATTGCACCTCAGTTGTACTTGAGTTTGTAGCTTATAGCGCTATATGTCTCCCAAGGGATGGTATTATGTAGGGGTGTCAATGGTTCGGTTCGGATGGTTATTTTACAAAATTTGTATCATACCAATTTTTCGGTTATTCTATTATGTATAACCAAAATTAGACTTTTCAAAACCGTCCCAATCATGTCGGTTTTACTTCGGTATGGGTACGGTTTGGTTAATTTTTGGTATTTTTTTAAATATCATATAAAATTCACCAGTAGAAGTAGAATGCAATAACATATGTTCTTTTACAGGACTTATAAAAAATCTCTAGATATTTTTACTGTTTAAAGGTGATGAATTAAAAAAATATAAAAGATGAAATCAATCAACTATTCTACGGCAACGTAAAAGAAACTAAGTAAAAGCAAAGAAAATATAAATCACACGAGTGGAAAAATATTAACCAAGCCGGGACTCAAGAATAAAGTGTATATTAAATATTCAAAAAGATAAATCTAAATTGTATGAAAGGAAACATATTCAATATATTGTAGTTTGTTACTCATAATCGCTAGAACACTTTCTGTCTTGCTAATAAAGATACTTGAAATAATTTAGCTTAAATACAAGTAGCATAATAGATTTTAGGAAATACTACTTTTAGTTTAATTACTTGTTGTCTTATAACAATTTCATAATTCCAAGACCCAATGAATAATGTAATGCTTTATTAGTTTTAAACTTACTATATAAATATCTTTTCCACATATAAAATTTATTCGATACGGTTCGGTTTTTTGATTTATTTTTATAAACTAAAAATCCTACCCTAATTATCGGTACGATTATATATTTATATAAAAACCTACGGTTTATTTAAAAGAAACCTAAAAATCGGTTCAGTGCGGTGCGGTGCAGTGCGGTACGGTTCCGTCGGTTTTGTCGATTTTCAAATATCCATTAATACCCCTGGTATTATGCACGTAGCATGCCTGTGACTGATATTTGGTATCTTGTTATAATGAGGAATCTAGCTCGGTGTGTGTCTCTTTACGTGAATTTCATGTGTGGATCGGGTGGCACGCCGACATGGGTATGTTGTTTGGATTGGGTTGTGCGCCGCAAGAGTGTGATGTTGAGTACAGTTCCTTATGTCTATTTTTATGTGTTTTGTTCCCTATTTTTCTGAGGAAAACTTGTATTAGCTGTGTGAGTTGAGTAGTCCCTTCTAGTGTTCGTTTTCTTTTTGTATCGCGTTTGAATAGGAAGCCTATTGGCACGTTGTGGCATCATATTAGACTTTTGATCATGTCCGGGGTGGCTTATTACATGAGCACTTCGTACTGGGTGAGACGAGATCATTGGATTTAGGATCAGTGCAAACTAATTATATGAAGTATATTAAGGAGCCAAGACCATTATTTGGTTCAGAATGAGGTGATGGTTGTTGTCAGGAGTATATACCTAAAGATTTGTTGATTCGGCAGTTGGTTATGACTTTCTACACATCTCTTCAATCGTGGCGGTATTGTAAGAGTTAGAGCAAGACCTATGTATGTCATGAGGTGCAATGGGAGCATCAGATTCGTGGAATTTTGACTAATTTGATCAGAGAATGTTATTGTGGTCCTGTGAGTAAAGTGGTGCAAGGTGTGAATTTAGCAAAGGTATGCAGTCGTATTCTGGTACTTCGTGTAGTGATTGATATAGTGTTCACATATTTGAAGCAGGCTTGGCAGAGAATTTTGGATGTTAGAATTGGGCTCTAAGCTGATTTGCTTGAATAAAAGGGAGTATCTTCAAAATTGATCGAGCTAATATGCTCAACTGAGTTGTGGTATCATAGCTAGGTATGCGAGGTGTTTAACTGTGATTACAGGCAACTCCAACTCAATTCTTAGCACGTTCGAGGACGAATGTATGTTTAAGTGGGAGAGAATGTAACGACCTGATTGGTCGTTTTGAGCTCCAGCGCGTTGTTCCGCAGTTTGAGGCCATGAGTAGCTTCATTTCAAGTATTATGACTTGTATGCACTGTTGGAATTGAATTCTAGGAAGTTCAGAGTTGATTTGGAAAAGAATTCTCATTTTCGGAAGCTTTAAGTTGAAAGAACTGACTAAGATTGGAGTTTTGAGTAAACCACCTCAGAATTGGGATTCGAAGGTTCCAGAAAGTTCGTATGATGATTTCGAACTTGGGCGTATGTCCAGATCAGGTTTCAAAAGACCCGGGAGTGTTTTAACACCTATTGTGGAAGTTAGCATTTTTGGAGGAATTTCATTAGTTTGGGTTGGAGTGCACCTCAGTGTTAACAATGTTCGTTTGGGATTCCGAGTCTGGGAATAGCACCGTATGGTGATTCTGGTGTTGGGAACGCGATCAGAAGTCAATTCGGAGGTCGGTGGGTCATTTTCGAGCCATTTGGCTAAAGATAGAAAATTTGAAGGTTTTTTAGAAGTTCGACCGGAAGTGGACTTTTATATATCGGGGTCGGATACCAATTTCGGAAGTTGGAGCAGGTCCATAATGTCAAATATGACTTGTGTGCAAAACTTGGGGTCAATCGGACATGATTTGATAGGTTTTGGCATCGAATGTAGAAGTTTGAAGTTCTAAAGTTCATAAAATCCGGATTGGGTGTGATTCGTGAATTTGGCATTGTTTGATGTGATTTGAGGCCTTGAGCAGGTTCGCATTATGTTTTGGGACTAGTTGGCATGGTTGGTTGGGGTCCCGGGGGCCTCGAGTGGATTCCGGGTGGTTAACAGATTGAATTGGGGTTGGAAAGAATAGCTGAAGCAGCTGATATATGGTGTAACTGCACCTACGAGGTTTTGGCCATAGGTACGGAGCCGCAGAAACGGCCAAAGCGGCGCAGATACGGTGGTGAAGGGTGAAGGCTGGGACCGCAGATGCGGTTAGGTCACCACAGAAGGGGGACCGCACCTGCGAAAGAAGGAGTGCAGAAGCGGAGAGGACACCCTGGCGAAGGGCAGCAGAAGCAGTTGGGAAAACGCACCTGTGGAACTGCAATAGCGGCCAGGTGACCGCAGATGCGAGAGGTCGGGTTGGGTATGGTTCTTTAAGGATAGAAATTGGTTCATTTTCTCTTATTTTTCAGTTGGGGTTTGAGGGGGAAACATAGAAAATTAGTATTCTTGGATTTTGGCCACGGTTTTTAATATGAAATTAAGAGTAAACTATATATTTGAGTTCGTGTGGTTATGGGTGGAATCCGGGCGCATCGGCCCAAGGGCGATTTTGTCAACTTTTTGATTGGGGTTAGGAATTGTTATAAATTGGATTAATATGAGTATTTGATCGTATAATAATGGATTTGCGTAATTATTGGCTACTTTTAGAGCATTTTGCGTCGAATTGAGTCTTCGAAAAGGCGCGAAAGGCCGGTTATGGATCTTCGGAGCGAGGTGAGTCTCCTTTCTAACCTTGTAAGAGGGAATTGTCCCCGTATGTGAGTTAATTGGTTATGTGCTCCTATTTGTACGGGCTATGTATGCACAAGGTGACGAGAGTCCGTACGTAGCTACTATTATGTTTAAGTCCGGGTAGTCTAGGACCCTAAAGCATGTTGTACTTGGAATATTTGTAATCTTATTGACTGCTTGAATTGCTTAAATCACATCGAATTAGAAAACGAATTTCTAAAAACATTAAACTTCATTTTCTTGAATTGTTAAAAGGGAATTGGTTTTTCTTTGGATAATTTTCCCTGATGATTTCTTGATTGACTGATTGTTGTGTTTAATTATATTGGACCGCATCACATGTATGATTCGCGAGCGGGGTAATAGATGCATCTATGGTTCGCATCATTCGACCCTCTGGCAGTGCACAATTTAAATATTGTTCGATCGGGTCGTACGTCCTCGGCATGATTTGTGCATGCTTATATTACTTTCCTTGAAACTTAGAAGTTGATATTTCCTCTTCCCGGCTTGAGAATATATGCATAAATGATGAAAAAGGAAGATTTGGAAATTTCACATAAAAGAAAAAATTGTTTACATGTTTCACTCTATTGAATTACAATCCTGTTTATATAAGTCCGCAATTTATCATATTATTAATATACCATTATTGGACCACTAGTAAGTGTCGAAGTCAACCTCTCATCTCTACTTCTTCAAGATTAGACCGAATATTCATTAGGTACACGTTGTTTTCGTACTCATACTACACTTGCTGTGCATTTTTGTCGCACAGGCACATGCATCCCTAGCGGCCTAGTGGGCGTAGCAGCATGGTGTATATGAAGACTTAGGTGAGTTGCAATCCTCGAGACGATCCGCATCCAGTAGAGTCTCTTTCGGATTAGTGTATTTACTTTCTGTCCAATATTGTATTCCGGACGGTTATTGTATTATATTATTTCCTAGAAATTGCTCGTGCACTTGTGACACCGTGTCACAACCCGGATTTCCCCACCATCGGGAGTCGTGATGGCGCCTACTAACGTAGCTAGGCCAGCCAATCACTAAACATTCTCTAATAATTTCTCAACAATATAAACATACGAAAGCAATTAAATAAAAGCGGAATACTTTAAGCTTATAAAACTGAAATCAAAATGCGGAAGGTTAAGACGAATCTTTACCCAAAATCTAGTGTCACTAGCTCACGGACTGCTATAGAGTACTAAAAACAAGTCTGAAATGATATTACATATTGTTTGTCTCGAAACAAAGAAAACAAACTAAACATAGAAGGGATTTCGGCCTGCGAACGCCAAGCTAGGCTACCTCGTGAGTCCCTGGACTGAAGACAGCTCCCAGGCAATCCTACTGCTGTTGTCCAAAAGCTACTCTTGGATCTGTGCAAAAAGATGCACAGAGTGTAGCATCAGTACAACCGACCCCATGTGCTGGTAAGTGCTTGGCCTAACACCAGCGAAGTAGTGATGAGGCTAGACAGGACTACCAAATCAACCTGCACAGTTCTATATATATATATGATCAATAAAAGGAAAGGATACCAAAACTAAACAGTTAAAAGGGAGGGGAAACATGCTATGGGGGAGTACAATCCAGATATAAAAGTCATCAACTCAAATAAGAAACAGGGCACATCAATAATTTAACTGAGACAAGAAAATCCAACAGTTGCACGGTATCAACCTTCGTGCTTTTACTCTCATCCTCACCCAAGGAAATTAAACAAAATACACGGCATCACCATTCGTGCTTTCCTCACATAACTCTCATTTCATGGCACAGAATGACCCTTCGTGCAAATATAATCAACAATGGCACAAAATGTCCCTTCGTGCATAACATAATTAACAATGGCACGGAATGACCCTTCGTGCATTATCACTCTTCCTCACCCAAACAGCAATCACAACCAAATGGGCGAGGGGAATAAACAGTAATGAGTAATGTCCCGACAAAGGAAAAACACAATTAAACAACTAAGTCCCGGCAAGGGAGCAATGACAATAACTTTCACATCCCGGCAAGGGAGATAATCAATATACTCAAGTCATCCCGGCAAGGGATTTAACACATTTCTTACCAATTCTTTCGTTTCCAACTCAATAGTGTTTTATCGTTCGAGACAATGCTCCAAAGAATTCACAAATTCACAATTGATCCTCAACTCTTCACATTATGTAGAATTCATTAATTAGCTTGGAAGAGTCCCAAATATACCAAGAACAACTAGTAATAAAGCCCCACGGTCATGCTAGACACCGGTGTATAGATACCTGTCACCATACCTATACACCATACTCGATCATTTAGCAAATAGCAATCAATAATACTCTAATCCTATTCCCTCAAGCCAAAGTTAGATCAAACATTTACCTCGAATGCTCCAAACTCAACTCAATCCTCTAGAATAGCTTTACACCTTGAATCCACCACTAAACCGCTCGAATCTAGTCACAAATTACTTGAATGTATCAACAAATGCTAATTGAATCAACTTGAATGCATGAAAAGGAATTTCCCAAAGTTTTACTCAAAAAATCCAAAAATGCCCCCAGGCCCACGTGGTCAAAACCCGATGTTTGAACCAAAACCCGGTTACCCATTCTCCCACGAGTTCATATCTATGATTTGTTTTTAAATCAGACCTCAAATTGAGATCCAAATCCCCAATTTTAAGAAAACCTAGGTTTTACCCAAAATTCCCATTTTCACCCATGAAAACCTTGATTTTTAAGTGAAAAACATGTTAAATGATGTTAATGATTAAAAGAAACAAGTAAAAATCGACTTACAACTGATTTGGAATGAAACTCGCTCTTGAAAAATCGCCCAAGGGTTTTATGTTTGGAAGGATGGTGAAAAATGACTTAAAATTCGACTAAGTATGGAATTGCAGAGCCTCTGATGTCGCAATTGC
>MU684223.1:107974-126266 GCA_026770625.1 Nicotiana glauca
CCGATGCCTATCCAAAACTCTCCCGAGCCCTCGGGGCTCCAAACCAATTATGCACACAACTTCAAAAACATCCTACGGACTTACTCCTGCAATCAAATCGCCAAAATAACATCATATACATAGAATCGAGCCTCAAAACACATGATTTTCATTTCAAACTTCTTAATCATTGAAACTTGGAACTCATAGTCCGAAACACGTCAAACGATGTCCGATTTCGACCAAACTTCACAGAAAGCGCTTAAACAATATATAAGACTTGTTCCGAGCGTCGGAACCAAAATACCATCCCGATACCATAGTCTTTTAATCAATTTTCAGTTCCATTTTTCTTAATAATTTCAGAAAACAATTTAACAGAAAAATTCTTTTACTCGGGTTCTAGACCTCGGATTTCGACTCCGGGCACATGCCCGAGTCCCATACTTTTCTACGGACCCTCCGGGACCGTCAAATTACGGATCCGGGTATGTTTACCAAAAATATTGACCGAAGTAAACTTTAACCATATTAATATCAAAATTCTTCAAATTTTTCACAGATTTCACATATTTCAACATAAAAGTTTTTTGGCTGTGCGCCTGGACTGCGCACGCAAATCGAGACAAATAAAAGTGAGGTTTTCAAGGCCTCGAAAGCGAGAAAAAAGGGAGAAATACGGTGATTCATCACACACCGGGTTATGGAATGATTATGGGATATCTTATATTAACTTCTTAATATTCAT
Source organism: Nicotiana glauca (assembly GCA_026770625.1). Taxonomy (NCBI): domain Eukaryota; kingdom Viridiplantae; phylum Streptophyta; class Magnoliopsida; order Solanales; family Solanaceae; genus Nicotiana; species Nicotiana glauca. The sequence goes on from MU684223.1 coordinate 108,702, forward strand.
ACTCAATTTGAAAGGATTATATTTTACTAGTAAAATTGAAGGGAAACCATAGTTTTCAAAATTATCAAAACGAGAATTTTATTAAGTATTTTAGTTTGCTTACCTGACAGTGGTGTCTGGCGCCATCACGACCCTAAGTGGATTTTGGGACATGACAGCAGATAATCAAGTTGTTTCTACTAAAGAACATACTGCTCATGATGCATCGCATAAAGTCGCAGATGATAATGCTACACGTAAGGAAGTGGCTGTTGAAGGCGATGAACATGTTCAACAACAAGGTGGAGAGGAATAATCTAGTGTTTATAGACTAAGTAAAGATGAAAATGATGAAGAGTTAACAACTGAGAAAGGTGCATATGATCAAATTATTGGTACTACAAAACATGCACCGAGTTGAGCTTTGAAAAGTGATATTGTAAAAGGCAATTTGTTTGGCGATGGAGATCAAGCACATGCTGGTACATCAGAACTGAAAGTGAGTGATATGTCTACCATTATTGGGAAAGATGATCAGTTTTCAGAAGCACTAGCTATTTGCCAGAAAATTATAGGTGATGATACACAGGAAATTTTTACTACAAATATAAAGTGTGAAGTTTATAATAGTTCAATGATACCTTAGATAGTAGCTGAAATTTTGTTTCATGTTTTGTGCTTTTTTGTTATATTTTTTATGAACTTCAGCATTATTTTTGGATTTGAATTTGTGTTTTGGTTTTTGTAAAAAACTACAGCATATTTTTCGCTGAATGTTTTATTTTGTAACTGGTGAACTTCAACTTTAGGAGCTGAAGTTTTTATTTTTGTAACTGGCGAAATTCAGCTCTAGAGCTGAATTTTTTTTTGTAACTGGCAAACTTCCGCTGTAGAGCTGAAGTTTTTGTTTTGTAACTGTCGAACTTCAGCTCTAAAGCTAAAATTTTGGTTTGTGACTGGCGAACTTCAGCCTTCTTAGAGTTCAAGTTTTAACTAATTTTTTTGATAATATCCTGTTGTGAAATTTTCACTACAGGTATAAATTTTTTCTATGTTATATATATTCTCCCTCTTTATTAATATGTAGTGGAAGTTTAAACTAGTTGTGCTTCAATTGACACAACTCAAAAACTCTCTGATGATGCTGAATTAAATGAAAGTAAAGTCGACAAAAACCTTCCAGAGAATACTTCAATTCTGTGCACAATTGAATGAAGCTGGAATTGGTGATATCGGTAAAGGCATGCAGCCTGAGGGGACCATAGTGGAAGAAAAATGTCAAAGTATTCTATAGATCATGAATTAAATACATTTGATCCAAGTATATTTTTTACAGTTTGAAATTTTACATACTTTATTTTCTTTGTTATGTTTTTGAATAATTTTTCAGAAAGACTCGATGCAGCTCAAAAAGAATTTGGTGAGTTTATGCAGCTATATCAAAAAGGAAAAATACATTTATTTACACCTGTTGGCTCACAGATATGTGTGAAATGTGTTGGTATTATTTTATAAATTTAGTCAGTATTATTTATTTATTTATTTAATTGCATGAAGATACATGCTATTTGAAGATAAAGGAAGTGGATATGTTGGAATGCAAATATTATTTGTGTCTCAACACTTAGACCGGGTAGTTATTTTCTGCAATTTGATAACAAGCTATTTTTTTGCCTAATTTGTTTTTGTATCAGTTTTATTTATATTTCTATTTTCCTGGCTTTTGTAGATCTCATCTGATGTATCGCACCTTCTTCCAAATCCTAAGAGAAGGAACATTTCCAGTTCTCCTATGTGTGACACCAGTGATATCCCCAACTTCAATTTATGTTCATTTTCGCTGGTTAGTACACAATGGACTGATTTAAAAGGTAATTCTATTTGTTGTTGTTGTTCGTGAGGAGAGACAAGAACATCGTGAACAACAGGGAGTTGGTCATGTATCTGCCACGATCACTACTGAAAAATTGGTCTACGGTGATGCATGGAAAACCATTCTAGTAGGTAGATAAACTGTTGCCGTAGCGATATTGGAACGGTTTACGGACCGTCACATCTGCTCGCGTGCCAATAGAGCTATTAGAGCGGTTCTTGGAACAGTTTTAATTTCCGTTGCTATAAAGATGTCTATCGCAACGGTTTTCCCTTTCTCTATTGGAACGATTATTCCTTCCAATTGGGATTATTCCTTCCAATTGGGACGGTTAAAAATCGTTACTATAATGTGTATGCAACGGCTCATAACCGTTACCATATTATCTAATGCAACACTTTCGTAAGCTATTGTAACGGTTATTTATAGATATAACAACGGTCTCTTTAAGCTATTGTAACGGTTGTTTTTGTATTTCTACGGTTTTAAATACCTATTGGAATGGTTAAGAGGGCATTTTGGAACTGTTTACCGGATTTATTGGAACAGTTTACATTCTAATGGAACGCCATTTGTGCCCTATTGCAACGGTTCTAGTAGGCTATTGTAACTGTTCATTTAAACAGAAATATATATATATATATATAATAAATTATAATAACACTAAAATTTAAATAAATCACAAAATAAAACTGTTAATAATATATCTCGTCCAACAAGCTAATAATATCCATAAAAGTAAATGTTTTACCCCAAGTGCATATACATTTCAAGATAGTAAGCTTCAAAATGTTGACAACAAAAGATTCCTAGAACATTCATCTATAACAATTCAAAATTCATCTTAAGTAAGGTCTAGATCTTCATTGCCTTCATCTTCTATTTTTTTATCAACTCCACCTACAAAAGAGGATAAATAAAGTCATTACCTTTCATCTGGAATGCCTAGACTAAATAAATTGATCCACAAAGAAAAAGAAAATAATGGACATACAAGATGCTAGTCATGAGTCTAGCTCTTATACAGAAACACATTATCTAGACCCAAATTTGGACATTAAATATACATGCAAGCTACTAAAAAAGAACAACATATCAAATTAATCGTGTTATAGGATTTAAAAGGAAAAGAAGTCAGTTTGCACACGTACATCGTTAATTATAATATTACTAGTAGTATCTGCCCGTGCACAGCATGGGCCCAACATGAGTAGAATGTAAATTTGGGTATTTTTGTGCACATCATGGGCCCAACATGAGTAGAATGTAGATTTGGGTATTTTTGCTCTCGTCAACTCAACAGTTTCAGCACTTGTGAACAACCCACAAGATCACAGGGTTTGTGTATAAACTTCATCGTCAAGCATCACCCAGTTAATACCAAAAATATTATATTTATAACCACTTTTTTACAAACTTGAGTCTCTTATAAAAACTAAATAGATCTTCAAAAATTAACAGGTACATGCACATTAGACAAATTGAAGTATTGACATTATTTTTCTTTTCATACTACGCCAGTATCTATGAAATGCCAAAAAAAATAAATTACCAAGTAGTTATGAGTCTCTTCTACCTCCTTGCAGCATTGAGAAGATCTTAGAACAACTATTACATTAATATAAAATATGAAACATGTCAAGTAAGACTACATTGTTACTACCGTATCTCAACTAAAACATGTGTCTCAAAGAGTAGATTGTCAATATTTTCTCCAAACTACATATCCGGTCCAAAGGAATGCATAAGAAAATAAGATGGTTTTCGAATAAAAAGAACATATGAAGAATAGTTGTATAGAAATATGCAGGGAAATGATCAACTATCTAAGCAAACAACTGAATAATCGTCAATGGAAGGCATCCTTTTAATCAATGTACATAGAAGTCAACAAAGTAATCTGTCAAGTTTTAAACTCTATCCAGATGAGAAAAATGTCCAAACCTTCAGTAAAAGTTCATACACATTCAATATCGTGTAATTCTGTTGCCATGGTCATACGTAGTTTCTGTGTTGGTATAATTCTCAGTAATGTTTTAATCCCATTTGATATTTTCTTACATATTTTTCATCACCACTATGCGAACGTCAATTTTGCATCATAAAATTTCACTTCTTTCTCATCCATCCTTATGACATTGCATAGATTGTCCAAATTTCTTTAGTTTCTTGAATCACTGTCAGAAGCTAATTTAATTTTCCCTGCATTGATCATATGAGTGCTTGCAGACGATTGCATGTGTCAGGAGCTCTCAAAAGTGATGTAGAGGGATTTGTTACTAAAGCATCTAGTTCACTATAAAACTGGTCATAGAATCCCTAACATAAGCAAAATCTATATCCATTTCATTTTACTGGTTCCTTGAGAAGATAGATGCAATGATACATAGATTAACATACTACAAGCTCAATAAAAAGTTAAGTATCTTCCAAATGAAAATCACTATGTTGATTGGGTGTTATAATGGATCATTCATAGAACATTAAGAGTCACTCGGAGCCTATTAAACTCTTATGTATTCAGCTATATGTGTAGGGAAGTACTCTTTGCTCTTTCTCCTTATCCTTTCTACACCTCCAACTCTACAGTCAAGATTTAAACTCATCCTAGGTTGGACGCCAGATGTCAAGCGTACAGATATGGAGTTACTCCAAATTAAAAGTAAAGAAATTACTCTAAGTTAAAAGTAATATTAGGGTGTAATTGGAAAAAGAAATTTCATACCTTTTCCATTTGACGTAAGAGCACCAAAATATGTGCTTCAATAGCATAGTCAAGCGTCCTTGTAACTTATCTCCAAAAAATCATACGCATCCACGGGAGTGTACTCACCAATATAATAAGAAAAGGAACCTAGTAGGAGAGGTAAACTCATTACTCAGAATATGTATCATTGTTCGAAAGTTTTTCAAGATTAAGAGGTCAGAAATATTTTTAGCTGAACTTCATGGATGACTCTTCCTAAACGTAGTTACTTCTAACAATTATAAGGTTTCTCTTAAAGATATGTTCTTTTAATTACATTACGAGATCTTTCATCAAGTAATTCTATTTGTATAAAAAGGAAAATGTCGTAAAAAGGGATGCCAAGGTACCAAAACTCCCATCAAAGACAAAAATCGCTAAAAAAAGGTCTTCCCTTCAAAACTACCTGCACCAGAACCCAGCAAATATTCCTAGATTTGATGTTAGACCAACGACCTTGATTTCATAAATGTCCTGAATTTTATCTGCAAGATTAAATTTGTTAACACGATTTCCTTTTTTTGTCAGTTAACTCATCCATTAATCTAATACCGGACAAAACTACCCTTTAACATGCTTCACCAATATTAAACAAATTTAGCTTTTAAGGAAGCTGTTACCTTTTTCCAATTTCATTCTCACTTGCTTGAAATACTATAATGAGAATCTATTTCTTTTCACCAATGTATAGACACAAAAGGCTCTTAGGTGCAACAACCAGCCAATACCAATAAAGCAAAAGAAGAAAAACTACTCATTACTAACCGGACAAGGCAAGAATGCTGGAGCATCAAATGAATGACATCTTCTTATGAAAATTGCAGTCATTCTTGGCCTTACATTGAACAACCATAAAATAGCATACAAATTCCATTGAAAAAAAAGTCCAATTTTTTCATGCTTCTGCTACTGTCAATTCATTGTCAACAGGACATAAAGCTCTAGAGCATCTCAAGTAGGGGTGTTCATAAAAATTCGAAAAACCGAACCAAATCGACAACCAAACAAAACCGACCAAAAAAACTGATACCTTTTGGTTTGGTTTTGGTTTTGAATTTTAAAAACCGATCAAATTTGGTTTGGTTTTGATTTTAATAAGAAAAAAACCGAACCAAACCGACTGTAGGAGTAGCTATTTTAAATTTATTATTACACCTATATATATGTGTATATTGTTATCAAAGTTTCAAAAAATTTATGGTAAATGTTAATAGTTTGCACTTTAATTTTAATATAGTTCTTTACATTTACATTATAGTTTCATTGGTAGTTTTCTTTTATTTAGTGTAAGAATCCATTTCGTGTTAAAAATAACATATTTTTAATTGAGTCCTTGAATTGTTCATCACTATTTGATTCAATTATCATCAATATATTTTGGTAAATAATAGATTTCTCAAAGGGCAATTGATTTGAAAGTGTTACATTGAAAATGTGATCGCCGGAATATGTGTTTGGTAGTGTATGTCTTATATTTAAGAAAAAATCGACAAATAACCGAAAAAACCAAAAAACCGACATAAACCGAATCGAGAAAAACTGACTTAATTGGTTTGGTTTGGTTCTAATATTTGAAAAACCGACTTACTTGGTTTGCTTTCTTTTTAGGGAAAAATCGATCCAAACCGAACCAGGAACACCCCTAATCTCAAGATGCCTTTTCTGCCTCCACCGTTGCTTGACGGTGAGATAGAATGACGGAAAGATTTACCTTGTCTACTCTGAAGATGGGCAAGCTCATGTAGTACCCAAAATTGCCATTTGTTTTGGGTAGCAAGATATTAACCACAGAAGAAATTAAAAGAAGAGTAAAGTACTGATGTCATTATAACCACAAAATACACCAATCAATAGCTAACACAAGTATCGTTATCATATAGATTCGATATTGCAAATAGAGAAAGCATATCACTTGCTGATAAATTTAAATAACCTGCAAATCAACAGTCAAAGGAGCATCAGTTTCTTCCATCTTGGATGCAAGCGATAAACATGTTGATCAGCTTTACTTCCCTGCAAAACCAAAAAAGCAATGTAGCAGAACACATGCATCTACATTGGAATTGTAGCAAATTCATAGAAAGATATTAATCGATCTAGGTAATTTATTCACATACAAAAATAGAGCCCTCCAAACGCCGAATGGATATGAGTGTCACGACCCAAAACCCGCACTAGTCCTGATGGCGTCTCTCGTGAAGACAAGGCTAGCCAGCTAACCCAATTCGCCTCTTTCAAAATAATTTAAACATGAATGAATAGATAAATACGGCTTAATGATATTAATTAACGAAATTTATAGCCCAACACATCTCGATCGGGGTGTCACAAGTCACGAGCATCTAAAGAAGGCTGAACATAACTACATGGTCAATAATATATAAAATAAAATTTAGAATCAAAAGATGAAGTCCGGTGCCGCGAACACCGGTGGTCACCTTGCTCAACTACGATAAGAAAATCCTCAATCAGCTCAACCCGCTACCGGGTAACAATTACCTGCAACTGCACGCGAGGTGCAGGGAGTAAAGTGAGTACTCCAACTCAGTGAGTAATAAAGGTAAATAATAACTGAGCAGCAAGAAATCACGTAAAGCAAGTCATCATGCTATATAATACAATGTAACCCCTTTGAGAAAATAGTGAAACTGTGTAAACTTTAGAAATATCTGGGTTGAGTTTAAAACCTCTTTCGAAAATATCCTTTCCCAACAGTTAAGCAAATGAATGCGAAACAGATAGTGTAAATCTGCACATGAATAAGCCCCTCGGGCACAACACTCCATTAACAAATAACATCTGGGTATCAGGTACGCAGTACAAGAAGTATCATGGAAGCCAATGAAATGCGAGTGTTGAAATGTCATGACACGTAATACAAACAGGAACCAATGCATGAGTGTAATGCAATGCATATGACCGGTACACTCAGGTACCCACTGCGGCATGCAGTCCAAGCCAACCATATGTTTATCGTCGACGGCGCTCACTAGGGGTGTGTACAGACTCTGGAGGGGCTCCTATAGCCCAAGCACAATATCAAGCCATCTCGTGGCATCAATTAATTCCTGGTCAGTCATTGTTACCTGACCGGTCAGTCATTGTTACCTGACCAATTTACATCATATAGTGTCATTGTTACCACTGTTTCGAAATCATTGCTGCGGCGCGCAACCCGATCCATGCTCAGTCCAGAAATCATCATATGCCCCTTGGGCATTTATAAACAGTAGTTCTCAGCCAGAATTATCATTTAAAATATCATTTGAGTTTTCAAAACTTAGGAGTATGGCTAAGTTTGCAAAAACAGTATTTAAAATCTTAGATTGAAACCAAATGATACGCAAGATATGCTAAAACAGTAATATCAATCCCCGAAGGATTTACATACTTGGCACGAAGCCCAAACATGGCAATCAACCCAAATTATAATGATAACAGGTAGTTTCAGTGAAATACGCGGTAAAAATCAACAACTGGGATGGACCAAGTCACAATCCCCAATGGTGCTCTACCCCACGCTCATATCCGGCGTGCAAGTCATCTCAATACAGCACTATGATGTGCAAATTCGGAGTTTCAAACCCTCAGGATATCATTTACAAGTATTACTCACCTCGAACCGGCTAAATCTCTACCTCGCGACGCCTTCGCCCCTCAAACCGTCCTCCACGCGCGTCGTATCTAACAAAAAATAGAGCGAATATATCACAATATGCTAAGGGAACAATACCCAATCGAAAACAATCGGGAAATAGCAAAAATCTCAAAACTAGCAAAACCCGAACCCCGGGCTCGCTTCTCAAAAAATTACAAAACTCACATCACCAGATCCTCATCTCGCCACGAGTCCGTACATACCAAGAACTCCCAAATCCGAGCTCAAATGACCTATCAAATCCAAAATTAAAATATCAAAAACTCAAGCCCTAGCTTTACCCCTTTTTGGTGAATTTCACCCAATTTTCATGTTAAATCTATCATAATCTCGTATATTTAAGCCAAGGAACTTACCTCCAATCAATCCTCTTTGAATCCCTCTTCAATTTGTCCCAAATAACTCTCAAAATACACAACAATGGAGGAAATATGACTCAAAATCGCGGATGAAGTGTTTATAAATTCACTGCCCAGCTTCAGAAGCTTCTTTTATGCGATCGCATAAGAGCCCACGCGATCGCATATCACAAAATTTTTCCTCCCCCAATTAACCTTACGCGATCGCATATAAGCACCCGGCCTTTACCCTGTGCGATCGCACATCAACCAGTGCATTCACATAGCACATTCCAAACAGCCCTCTAATATCTTCTATGCGATCGCATAGAACAAAATTCCTCTGCAATTTTCTGCTGTATTTATACAACTTCAAACTTCCCGATACCCATCCGAAATCACCCCGAGGCCCCCGGGACCTCAACCAAAAGCACCAACATAACCCATAACATCATTCAAACTTGTTTCAATCATCAAAACACATCAAACAATGCTAAAACCATCAAATCGCATCGGATTCAAGCCTAAGTTCTTGAAAAACTTCTGAAATGCACTTTCGATCAAAAACCCAACCAAACGACGTCCGAATGACCTGAAATTTTGCACACACATCACAAATCACATATCAAAGCTACAGAAACTCTCGGAATTCCATTCTGACCCTCGGATAAAAATCTCACCTATTAACCGGAATTCGCCAAAATACTAATTTCGCCAGTTCAAGCCTAATTCTACACCGGACCTCCAAAATCAATTCCGATCGCACTCCTAAGTCACAAATCATCCCCGGAAGCTAACCGAATCACTGGAAATCACATCTGCGCCCTATAACTCATAAGTCAATGTCCGTTTGACTTTTCCAACTTAAACCTTCCTTTAAGAGACTAAGTGTCTCGTTCCTTATCAGAACCAATCCAAATCAACTCTAACTCACCACATACCGATCACGAACATGAAGAAGCATAAAATGGGGGAAATGGAGCAGTAACACATGAGACGACGGGTCAGGTTGTCACATCTTCCCCAACTTAAACCAACGCTCGTCCTCGAGCATACCCAGGGTAGTACTAGAAGCAACCTAATAGCTGAATGACCTTACCAATCATATACCCGGGGTGATTCCACGTCACCCTATCTCGCATACGTCCAATAACGCAACATAGCTAAAATTTCACAACCCATCTAGACCATAAACCGTAGACCCACATTGCACTTTCTGAAATCATATACAAGACCAGAACCTCACATCTATAATCAGAATAAGTCCGAACCAGCTGTAAATACCCGTACCTGCAACCTCAAGTGAAATCATATGATATACCACATAATCCAAACACTCGAAACTATAACTTCTATTCACAGCAGTTGCCCCAAGCAACCAAATATCGGCAGAGAACCTCTTATTAGCTAAAGCCTTATTCCAACACTTTCATATACTGCCAACGATAAATGAAACACGCTATAAACCGTAACCATTTCTCATATCAACAATTCATGAAGCCGCTTCCCTTTTTAACTAATACTACAACAGATTTCCGGGCCAACCCTCGATATTATCCTTCTAACAAGCTGAAATCAAATCCGCTCGTATTCATTATTGACTCCAACGATCACCTCGAATCCAACACACCACTCTGGTGGTATGACACTTCAATAGAGGCCTAAGCCACAACTTGCATAATACTCGCACCATTAAGAAACGGTCTGAACATACTCAAATCATGACAAATGACTCAAATGAAAGAGTTGTACCTCAAGCTCATCAGTCCATCACAACACAAGGCTTAGACCCTGTCTCCCATCATAGAAATAAAATACCTAAATCTACCCCGAAAGGTCATAACCAATACTCCACTTACCGGGCAACTCCCAATTACTCTTCCCGCTCGACTTCCACTATAAATTCCCAGTAGAACTGCACCACGTGTGCCCATAACCAACAAATCATAACGCCTTACAGCACAGAAAAAGCAACTCATAGATCTCCCCAGATCACTAACAAGTTCAATAACGGTCGAATCAACCTATCCCTCAACAATACAACTCGAGACTAACCAAGCTAACTCAAGCTAAATACATAGCCGCATTGGCCTAATAACGAACTCAATACCAAGAAGCCTGAAGCTGCTCCTCCCACTACTATAACTCCTGCCAGAGCCGTATGATACGGTGCCCGACACCAAATAAATACCGAAATCCATAATCTCACCCGGCAACATGCTAGGCCACAAGAACGCATCCGAAAAGGTCCCTCAATACCGTAACTGAATCAATGATAGAATCCTCTGTACAAACATCTGCCACGAAGGCCCAATTAAGGAAAACAATCCTTCCCAACCGTCCGCTGGTCTTCAAAATACAAACCACCCCGCTAGAACATAATGCGATGTACCTCGCCACTCAACCTGTGGCATTTTCCTATATAGCCCATAGCACAATAGTCTAGAATAACCCAACATTAAGACAACCAGTCTGCACCCCAATATCATATCCAAAATATAATATACCAAGCAAAGAAAAATCCACTCGGGCCTCCAAATCCCAATAGCCGCTAACGGTACCAATACACACGATCCACAACCACTACATAGTCTGTACCTGAGAACTCCCAGTCTCCAACTCCATATAGCACACGAATCACTGTGCCTGATCCCAAATTCCGCAGTATGAATACATATTACACCTCGAGTACCCAATTATTCCACGAAAGATATTCTAAAATTTTCCAGTGCCATCAAACAAACTCAAATATCAGCAATCAATCCAACAAGAAAATGCCGCAATACTACCGAAGTATTATCAGTTTACATCACATTTCCCCTTTTCTGAAACATATACCCCCGTCAAACCACTAAGATTAGCAATACCATTTTCCTTAATTATCTGAGGGTCGATTTTTTAATCACCTACAACTGCCCGTGCTGCTTAAGAATTTAATGAATTTCCATAATGAACTGAACCGTAACCTTACACACACAACCCCAATCCTCCACAACATATCGCATATACCGTACCACACTAGTATAACATGAGAACTCCATCTCCCTTCCTAACCACAAACATCTACGTACACTACTAGTCAAGAACTCTCCATCAATCCCATCTAGAAGAACAATCATTACACATTCCATGCTTCAAATACCCATAAAAAATATATTCATCTCCGAACTACGGTAAAACCCAATAAGGACTCTCTCCCAATTCCATTTGCACAAGCTAAACTGCCAGGACTAAGTCCTTCTACCCAAACCAAGCTGAGCAAGCTGTTAGGACTCAAACGTTTTGCTGCCCAATACCTGTAAAAGCTCATTACCTCGAACACATAGGAAGAATCAATCATATCCTTATCATACCGATGCGGTCCACTATTAAGCTATTATATCCATCTAATTTCCCTTCCGCTTCATCATCAACTTGATATTCCCTCTTGTTGTAGAACCACAATGCCTCGACCCAGGCTTACTACACGAGACCCAAGCACAAGACCATACTGTCTAAGACCCATAAGCCACAGAATACTCTCTCAAATGTTCCCAGGAATACCACATTCCAAAATACTTTACTTTAAAGAACTTCTTGCGAATCTGAATTCATTATCATTACTTTCCAGATATCGATACATAGGATCCCATAATCAACATAGCAGTACCACAAGTCTGGACCCTTTCCAATGAAGACATAGTCTCTAGCCACATACACAACCTTAAGACACATGAGTGTTACATGTAGAGTCTTGAACACAGTAAAACCATTCTCGAGAGTCATTTACTTCTTATTCAAACTGCAAATTACCTGACTTAACGAGCAGAACCACTCATGCCTTATAGCACTCCGACACTGCAGAACATGATCTCATACTAATACAACCAACCATTTTCCTTCTTTGTACACTAAGCATTCTTTATCAACAATCGCTCAAGACATCCTATTGTTTTCACACATTTACGAAGCACCATATAACCTTTGTCAAAATTTTGCTTCACTCGTGCCATCCTCAGCATAATTTCCGTGACCAGGACTGATCCGCCAGCATATCTCGAAACGGAACCAACATAGCACATAACCGTGCAAGCAGCTAATCGACAGCAGCCTCCCCAACTTGGTTCGAAGCCATACATCAGGACACACTCAATAACCCATAATACTTTCTCTCTAATGATGCCACCATGCCATAGTGAGGTTAAACTCAAATCATGTACAAGGTTGTGAAAACACCAATCATCTAGTACAGTAATCCTCTGCAATTCTCGCATTCATCCCCATGTCAGTTGAGTCCACTCTCTTAGGCGACCCGAATTTTCAAATTTCAACACGTACCCTTCAATTACACATGAGATCTTATAACATACACACAAGGATCATACCACTTATGAACACTTCACAGGAGATAACCCACCTACTTCGCCTCATTTTAGTATTTCAGCACACCTTCCACCATCATATACGTAACACAGTCATTTAGTCTTCCTGAGTCTGAACTCATACCGCCACACATAATGCCATTCACTCCCCAACTAGGAGACATGAAAATATTCTTCACGTGCCCATAACTCGGACTATATATCAAAGCAAAATAGGAATCGAACGCTTAACAACTCATCTATCATTCAGCAGACTCCTTCATCAGTACCAAGATCACATAGATACATCTCGCAGTACCAACATACTCATCACATGGATATCCAACCTCCATTCCGGCTAATAGAGACAATATCAAACATATAAGTTCAGAACACTTGCTTGCGCAATCAGCACCTCGGTTCTCAAACCATGGCAAAGATCCGGCCTCAAGTCCTCCAGACTGGCCCAACATCAAACTCACGGAGATCACATCTTGCCCCTTGATCAGGGAATCACAAGCCATCAAGGCACATCTGAGGCTGAGCACTCACGTGCGCATATAGACATGTAGAAGGAATTTCAAGAGTTATATCTCAAGCCGAATCAAGTACGCACGATAAAAATTCCAAGAAAGTGAAGTTTTACTAAAGGTTCTGCAGCCTCTCGAGGATAAATACAGACGTCTCTGTACCGATCCGCGAGACTCTACTAAACCTGCTCATGACTCGTGAGACCTAGTAACCTAGGCTCTGATACCAACTTGTCACAACCCAAAACCCGCACTAGTTGTGATGGCGCCTCTCGTGAAGACAAGGCCAGCCAACTAACCTAATTCGTCTCTTTCAAAATAATTTAAACATAAATGAATAGATAAATACGGCTTAATGACATTAATGAACAAAATTTACAGCCCAACACATCCCGACCAGGGTGTCACAAATCACGAGCATCTAAAGAATGCTGAACACATCTACAAGGTTAATAATATACAAAATAAAATTTAGAATCAAAAGACAAAGTCCGGTGCCGCGAACGCCGGCAGTCACCTTGCTTAGCTACGATAAGAAATCCTCAATCAGCTCAACCTGCTACCTGGTAACAATTACATGCAACTGCATGCGAGGTGCAGGGAGTAAAGTGAGTACTCCAACTCAGTGAGTAACAAAGGTAAATAATAACTGAGCAACAAGAAACCACGTAAAGCAAGTCATCATACTATATAATACAGTGTAACCCCTTTGAGAAAATAGTGAAATCGTGTAAACTTTAGAAATATCTAGGCTCAGTTTAAAACCTCTTACGAAAATATCCTTTCCCAACAGTTAAGCAAATGAATGCGAAACAGATAGTGCAAATCAGCACATGAATCAGCCCCTCGGGCACAACACTCCATTAACAAATAACACCTGGGTATCAGGTAAGAAGTGCAAGAAGTAGTATGGAAGCCAATGAAATGCGAGTGTTGAAATGTCATGACACGTAATACAAACAGGAACCAATGCATGAGTGCAATGCAATGCATATGACCGGTACACTCATGTACCCACTGCGGCGTGCAGTCCGAGCCAACCATATATTTATCGTTGATGGCGCTCACTGGGGGTGTGTACAGACTCCGGAGGGGCTCCTACAGCCCAAACGCAATATCAAGCCATCTCGTGGCATCAATTAATTCCTGGTCAGTCATTGTTACCTGACCAATTTACATCATACAATGTCATTGTTACCACTGTTTCAAGTCACATCATACAATGTCATTGTTACCACTGTTTTGAAATCATTGCTGCGGCGTGCAGCCCGATCCATGCTCAGTCCAGAAATCATCATAAGCCCCTTGGGCATTTATAAACAGTGGTTCTCAGCCCGAATTATCATTTAAAATATCATTTGAGTTTTCATAACTTAGGAGTATGGCTATGTTTGCAAAAACAATATTTAAAACCTTGGATTGAAACCAATTGATATGCAAGATATGCTAAAACAGTAATATCAATCTCCTAAGGATTTACATAGTTGGCACGAAGCCCAAACATGGCAATCACCCCAAATTATAATGATAACAGGTAGTTTCAGTCAAATACGCGGTAAAAATCAACAACCGGGATGGACCAAGTCACAATCCCAAATGGTGCTCTACTCCACGCTCATATCCGGCGTGCAAGTCACCTCAATACAGCACTATGATGTGCAAATCCGGTGTTTCAAACCCTCAGGATTGTCACACCTCCTTTTTCCGCTACCGCACCCCGTGAAGGGTGTAGTAAAGGGAGTTTTTCCAATTAAAGGACAATCGAAACGAGATTTATTACTAAGAGTTGGAGTCGCCAGTTGAGAGATTTATGGTGTCCCAAGTCACCGGTTTGAATCCCGAATCGAGGAAAAAGTTGACTCTATATTACAGTCTACGAATCAGAAATCCAGAAAAGGAATTCTGTTAACCCGGGAGAAGGTGTTAGGCATTCCCGAGTTCCGCGGTTCTAGCGCGGTCGCTTAATTGTTATATTCGGCTTAATTATCTGATTTTAGTACATGTTCAAACCTATGTGCATTTTACCTTTTAACCGCTTTTGATTATTATTATTTGTAAGAATTGCAACGTCGTGAAAACACATCACAATCCACGTCACATCAATGTACCCGTGGTTATTGACATATTTCGAATCCGTTGAGATTTGGATTTGGGTCACATAAATGTGCACCCAAGTTTATGAAAGTGAGATTATTAACACGCGCCTAAAGAGTCTAACTCGTTATTATTTGGGGAAGGCTGTGCAATTCGCTAAACGACCCATCCCGAAGTCTAAGTATTTTTAATATATACATTCATGAGGGCCCCGCGGTTTGTGCATTTTATTTGGCGAGGCTCGTCTCATTTATTTTATTTAAGGATATCCTAAAACTACTATGATTTTCTATTTTTATTTTTGTCTCTAAAGATAAAGAAAAAGTCCTAATTAATTACAAGTTTATAAACTCGGGCCTCGAGTTCAAGTCCGAATTCAAATAAAAGGGGGGACCCTCTTAATTTGAACCCGCTACCTAACTCGAAGCCCAAACTTATATTGTTAGACTATGTATTCTTATTCAACAATTAAACTCAAATAGGGCCTTAAACAGATGCTTGGAAGCCCGAAGTTATCAAGCAGATTTTTTATTACAAATAAAATGATACTTATTTTTCCATTTAAACCATTATGCAGGAACTTTAAGACCTCATTGAACCTAATTATTTCACTAAAATACAAGGAAAGAAGTTTGATACATAATTGAATCGGATTTGATTCTAACTTCTAAAGCTTAGGCTTCCTCATTTCTTAATCTACTGGTGAATTACTATACTACTACTAAAGGTTACAATCAAACTGGAAACATGATTCGAATAGAACAACTCGATCATATGGCTTTGTTTAACACTATATATGAACAGGTTGAACACTATTTTCGGATTATTTCGAACAAACATTAATCACTCACACGACTCACTATTTCATAACAGACTACTGAATAATAGATTGATACATAAAACTATTTGGACCTATTTTATAACTACTGGAATGAATCTGAAAGATACAATCTATGCAGTCCATTATACATTCAATCACTTAAACAAACGATCCTACTTATGGTTTAAACCATTACAATCAATTATAAGGCAAATACAATAACTACTGAAATGTGACGACCCGATTCATCATCACGTGAGTTGCCGCCCCGTTTTCTCTATTATATGCTTGTTCATATTTCAATATAGGTACTTGGTGAATTTGAGTCAATTCGGATCGAGTTTGGTAGGAAATGGGATGACTAGTCTCTTTAATGAAGGAATAGATTGGAAAAAAGTCAACCGGACATTGACTTGTGAGTTAGAGGGCTCGGAATCTAATTTTAATGGTTCGGTTAGCTTCAGACGATGATTTGTGACTTAGGAGAGCGATCGGAATCGAGTTTGGAGGTCCGGTGTAGAAATAGGCTTGAATTGACGAAGTTGGAATTTTGGCGAATTCCGGTTGATAGGTGAGATTTTGATCCGAGGTTCGGAATGGAATTCCGAGAGTTGCAGTAGCTTCGTTAGGTNTTTGTGTTTAATGATGTGTTTTTATGATTGTAACAAGATCGTATCGTGTTTTGAAGTAGGTTGGTGGTTTTGGTTGAGGTCCCGGGGGCCTCGGGGGTGATTCCGGGGGTCAAACGGATCATTGTTGATGAAGAAAAGAAGCAGATTTGCTGTCATGAAATTGCATGTATTTAAGGCATCACGTTCGCGATGGTGATGAACGCGAACGCATAGAAGGAAAATGAAGGTCTGAGGATTTGGCCTACGCGTTCGCGAAGGGTGTGATGCGAACGCGTAGAGGAAGAAAACAGAGGCACGCGTTCGCGAGAGTAATCACGCGTTCGCGAAGAGGAAAAATGGGAGGCTGTGATGTTGGCCTACGCGGACGCGAGGCATGCTACGCGAATGCGAAGGGCCTGGGAGATTGGTCTTCGCGAACGCGATGAAGGATTTCCAGCTGGGCAGAAAGGTTTTAAGTGATAATTCAGTCGCGAGCCCTCTCTATTTTCCTCCATTTTTACACTACTTTGAGAGCTAAGTGATAGAATTTGAAGGGGATTTCATCGGGAAGTGATT
>MU684226.1:8015-18522 GCA_026770625.1 Nicotiana glauca
TGACTTGGGACACCATTATTTTTCCAAGTGGCGACTCTAAAAATTAAAATAAACTAATCCCGTTCCGACTGTTCTTATATTGGAAAAACTCCTTCCTCTTATTATATCCCTTCCCGGGGTGAAAATAAATAAGCGAGCTCGGTTGAGTAGAAAAAGGAGGTGTGACAATATATATATGCCAAAGTTGTCACATTTTTTTTATACCTAGCCAAGTCATAATTTCTTTGATGAGAGAAGCGGAACAGTTTTTTGTAAAGAGAAATTTTTGATTTGGTACTGTTGATACTTTGGCTTGATAGAGCACAAAACTGTTCTAGACCATTTCTAATGGCATGGAATGATTTGTCGTTTACCTTTGCCATTAAGGTAAGATCGTCCGCATAAAATAGGTGAGAAAATTTGGGGCATCTATTACCTAAGGTTATAGGATCCCAGTTCGTAATTTGCACTTGGTGTTCTATATATCTAGTTAGTGTTTTCAAGCAAAGGATCAAAATATAGGGTAAAATAGGATCTCCTTCCCTAAAGCCTCGACTTGGTTCAAAGTATTTTGTGACAGATCATTAACTGAAATAGCTATACTCCTTGTTGAAATACAACTTAATAAAAGTTTTATAGAATTTGGGAGGAAATTTAAAGTATTCAAGAGTGTGACGAACAAAGGACCATTCCAAACGGTCAAAAGCCTTTTCTAGGTCAATTTTAATAGCATTTGGCCATGTTCCCATTTTATCTTTTTTAAATTGGAAACAAGTTCTTGGATGATGATTGCATTTTCAGAAGCTCTTCTATTTTTCATGAAACTAGCCCGGAAGGGGAGGATTGGTTTCAAATGCAATTAACTAAATGTATTATTATTTTAAATAAAAACTTATTAAAAATAATTTTAGAACATTAAGTTGAACCTTTTAGACACAAAAAATGTAAATAAAATTTTGAATTCTTTCGAACTAAGAACAAAAAGATGACAAATAATTACTAAATTAATTTTTTAAATTTTATGTTGATATCCAATTGTGATAAGAAATGAGCCTAAATAATAATTCTTTTATTTTCATATTAACAAACTGCATGATCAATTGAGCCAATATAGCCCGGCCACAAAATTAGCCGTGCCCGAGATTAGACTTAATTAAGCTTAACCAAACTAAATAAAGATCTCAAAATCCAGTCGAGTCGAGTCCCAATATTTTTTTGAAAGAGTCCACCAAAGTCGCTAATCTAGAAACGAGCAAAGCTGAGCTCTAAGCCGACTCGCCTCTTGATTTGGTGAACTAATTAACCATATGTCACAACCCAAACCCCGCTCTGGTCGTGATGACGCCTCTCGTGAAGACAAGGCCAGCCAGACCATTTTAGAACACCACTTTAAAGCAGTTAATCAATTGTATGACAGTTCGAATATGAATTAATGATATCAATTAATGTAATTACAACCCAATACAGCCCGACCGGGGTGTCACAAGTCATGAGCATCTAGAGAAGTCTAAATACAACTACAGGGCCAACAATATACAGAATAAAATTCAGAGCCAAAGGAAGTAGTCCGGTGCCGCGAACGCTGGCGGTCACTCTGCTCAGCTACAATAGCAATACCTTCAACCAGCTCAAATCCCGCTACCGGGTGAACAATACCTGCATCTGCACGCGAGGTGCAGGGAGTAAAGTGAGTACTCTAAATCAGTGAGTAATAAAAAAATAATAACTGAGCAGCCAGAAATCACGTAAAGCAACCAACATGTTATACAGAAGCCGAGTACGATTTCTGAGAAAATAGTGAAATCAGTGAAATCTTTAGAAATATTTCAGCTCAGTTCAAATCTCTTTTGAAAATGGTCCTTTCAATAAGTACGTAAACGGTTTCAATATAGTTAGTGCTGACTAGCATAGAAAATCCGCCCCTCGGGCACAAATACCACAGTATAACAGGAAAAAGGACAAATAAGTATGCAAGATGTGCACATAAAAGTTTGCCCCTTGGGCAATATCTCAACTGAACCAGCCCCTCGGGCTCTCTCTCAACAACACTCTCGGCCCCTCGGGCTCCCTCTCT
This sequence comes from Nicotiana glauca, assembly GCA_026770625.1. Lineage (NCBI taxonomy): Eukaryota > Viridiplantae > Streptophyta > Magnoliopsida > Solanales > Solanaceae > Nicotiana > Nicotiana glauca. The sequence goes on from MU684226.1 coordinate 10,069, forward strand.
TAGATCACTCTTAGAAACAGTATCACATATACTACTGCGGCATGCAGTTCGATCCATATAATATACTGCTGCGGTGTACAGTCCGATCCATATAATATACTGCTACGGCGTGCAACCCGATCCATATGGGTACCCGCGCTTCTGTGGGGGTGCAGACTCCGGAGGGGCTCCTACAGCCTAAACGCTATATCACTGCGGCGTGCAGTCCGATCCAATATATACATATTGCGGCGTGCAGTCCGATCCATATAATATAATCCTCACATCCAGGCCCTAGGCCTCACATCCCTCCGTGTATCCTCATATCCTGCCCTCTCAGCCGCACTCAGTCAGAATATCATCACAAGCCCCTCGGGCACTAGTAAAATAGTAGTCCTCAGCCCAAATTATCATTTAAATTATCATTTAAGACTCAATATGAGTAAAAGTGGCTGAGTTGTAAAGTAGTGGAGAAATAGTATGACTGAGTTCAAGTAATAAGTCAAAACAGTGAGGACGACAGTGAAAATAATCTCCGAAGGGTTCAAATAGTTGGCACGAGGCCCAAATACGACAATCAGCCCAAACAACAGTGATAACAAATAAATTCCAGTCAAATACGCGGTAAATTAATCAATCGGGACGGACCAAGTCACAATCCCCAGCAGTGCTCTACCCCACGCTCATGTCCGGCGTGCAAGTCACCTCAATACAGCACTATGATGTGTAAATCCGAGGTTTCAAACCCTCAGGATATCCTTTACAAGTATTACTCACCTCGAACCGGTGAAATCTCTAGCTCGCGATGCCTTTGCCCCTCAAATCGGCCTCCACGCGCGTCATATCTAACCAAAAATAGAATGAATACATCACAATATGCTAAGGGAACAATACCCAATCGAAAACAATCGAGAAATAGCAAAAAATCTCGAAACTAGCAAAACCTGAGCCCCGGGCCCACTTCTTGAAAAATTACAAAACTTATATTGCCGGATTCCTCGTCTCTCCACGAGTCCATACATACCAAGAACTCCCAAATCCGAGCTCAAATGACCTATCAAATCCCAATTTGAAATATCAAAACTCAAGCCCTAACTTTACCCTTTTTTTTGATCAATTTCCACCAATTTACATGCTAATTCTACCATAAACTTGAATAATTGGGCCAAGGAACTTACCTCCAATCGATTCTTAGTCAAAACCCTCAAACATTCTCGCCCAAATCTCTCCAAGATGCTCAACAATGGAGGAAAATAATACCTAGCTCGCGGATGAAATATAATATAAAACCCTTCTGCCAACAGCGACTTTCGCTTCTGCGGTCCCGCTTCCACTTATGCGGGACCGCTTCTACGGCCAAAAATCCGCTTATGCGGTTCTTACTTAAAAACCAACTCTTCGCTTATGCGACTCAGACTCCGCTTCTGCGGTTCTCTCAAAACCGCTTCTGTGGTAAAATGTCCGCTCCTGCAGACCTGCTGAAGCGACCATCTTCCGCTTATGTGAAATTACCCTAGCCCATGCCTTACCGCTTCTGCGACCCCTTACCCTCTTCTGCGGTCCATTTCTACAGAAGCGGAAATACTAGATGACAGCAACAACAAACCTGCAGCAAATTTCAAAAACTTCTCGTTAGCCGTCCGAAATCACACCGAGGCCCCCGGGACCTCAACCAAAAGCATCAATATATTCCATTACGTCATTCAAACTTGTTCCAATCATCAAAACACATCAAACAATGCTAAAACCATCAAATCACATCGGATTCAAGCCTAAGTTTCTTCAAAAACTTTCGAAATGCACTTCGATAAAAAACCCGACCAAACGACGTCTGAATGACCTGAAATTTTACAAACACATCACAAATCACATCTCGAAGCTACAAAAACTCTTGGAATTCCATTCCGACCATCGGATCAAAATCTCACCTATCAACCGGAATCCTCCAAAATACTAACTTCGTCAATTCAAGCCTAATTCTACACTGGGCCTCCAAAATCAATTCCGATCATGCTCCTAAGTCACAAATCATCCCCCGAAGCTAACCGAATCACTGGAAATCACATCCGAGCCCTCTAACTTAATAGTCAACATTCGGTTCACTTTTCCAACTTAAGTTTTCCTTAAAGAGACTAAGTGTCTCATTTTTTATCAAAACCAATCCAAATCAACTCTAACACACCACATACCGATAACGAAACATGAAGAAGCATGAAATGGCGAAAACAGAGCAATAACACATGAGACGACGGGTCGGGTCGTCACACCATAGGAAGAAATTCTTCAATTATAGCCACTAACGCTATATTAAGTAGTGTAAAACCTGATTTTTTTAATAGAATTAGCAATAATTTTGTAAGAAGTTGAACACAAACTTATTGTAACGACCCGACTGGTCGTTTTGAGTAATTTTATCTGGTTTGTTAGTTTGAGGTCATGAGCAGCTTCATAATATGGTTATCGACTTACGTGCATGGTTGAATTTAGTTAATGGATGATTAAGAGTCAAATTGGAAGAATGAATCTAGTTTTTGAAGTTTGAACGGTGAGAATTTGAACGGAATTTGGACTTTTGATTAAATGGCCCTCAAATGGATTTTGGGTTATCTCAACAGCTTCGTATGGTGATTTTGGACTTAGGCGTGCGTTCGGATTGTGTTTTTGAGGTCCGTAGCTAATTTATGCTTGAAATGCCGAAAACTAGATTTTTTAAGTTTCCAGTTTGATAGTGAGATTTTGATATCAGGGTAGGAATGGAATTCTGAAAAGTGGAGTAGCTCCATCGTGTTGAATGTGACATGTGTGTAAAATTTCAGGTTATTAGGACGAGGATTGATAGACGTTTTGATTGAAAGCGTAATTTGAGAGTTTTTAGAATTCTTAGGCTTGAATCCGATTAAACATTAGTGTTTTGATATTTTTTTGAGCATTCTGAAGGTTGGAACAAGTTTGAATGATGTTTTAGCATTGGTTGTCATGTTTGGTTGAGGTCCCGGAGGCCTCGGGTGTGTTCCGGGAGGGCCACGGGTCATTTTTACCTATGTTTGAACTGCTATTCTGCTATCTAGTGTTTCCTTCTATGTGATCGCATAGGCATAGCTGCGATCCCGTAGTACAATGTCAACCTGTCATATTTTCCTTCTATGCGATAGCATTGATTTGTTCGATCGTGTAGTACAAAATTTGGATAGTAGTATTTTCCTTCTATGCGATCGCATCGATTTTGTTCGCGATCGCGTAGCACAAAATTTTGACAGTAGCATTTTCCTTCTATGCGATTGCATTGATTTGTTCGCGATTGCATAGCACACTTTGGGCCAGCAACTATTTCTTCTATGCGATCGCATCTCTTCTCCCATGATCGCGATGTACAAAACCTGGGCAGTATTTAAATAGCCCATCCGCGATCCTTCTTCATTTTTCCACCACTTTTGAACGGGATTGAAGCTTTTGAGGGAGCTTTTTGAGGAAACCAAAGGGTAATCACTTGGAGGTAATATTCTTGACTTTATAACTCGTTTATATGTGATTAAAGTTCTAATTAGTTGTGAAAATTAGTGCAAAATGGGGAAAATGTGATTAAAGATTAAGAGACCTTAAAATGGGTATTTAAGGGGACAATTTAACTCTGATTTTAGTGTTCTTGATATGTATAGACTTGTCAAAGTACGAGGGTTCTGAAAATTTAAATTTTACCCGATTTCGAGGCGTGGGCCCGAGGGGCATTTTGGTCATTTTATCTAATTTCGCTTAGTAACTTAGAATTTGTTTGTAGAATCAGTTATGTGAAGTTTTATTTACATTATGCAATTTAATAGGATAGATTTGGGCCATTTGGAGTTGAGTACTTGTGGCAAGAACGTGGTTTCGGGTTGATTTTGAGCCGGTGCGAGGTAAGTATCTTGCCTAACCTTGTGTGGGGGCTTTCCCCTTAGGATATGAGTCTTCTATGTTAGTTGTAGTCCGTGCATGCGAGGTGACAAGTGTGTGCTCAGAATTATTTGTGCGAAAAATATGCTTTAGGGTTCTTAGGTCATTACGTTCAATATGTGGCAAGTATTTTGTTACTTAAATTGTCCCTATATGCCCCACATGATGTTGTTAGCTTTCCTCTAATTCTTACGTGTTTCTTTGACCCTTAGTTGCTTTAATTGAAGTTATTGCCTTCCTTACTACTTTGATACTTCTTCATTGTGAGTTCCTCTATGACTTCTTGCAAATAGATTACATGTCCAATCGTTGTGGTTACAGGTGTAGTTATCACTTGCCTATTATGTCTTGTTGTTTAGTTGAGGTTTTATTGTGAAGTAATTGTTCATACAAGTTTGGTTATAGTTGATTCCCTTGCCGGGACATATTTCATTCTAACTATGGGTTCCCTTGTCGGGATGTGTTTATTCTTGTTGTTGACTCCCTTGCCGAGATACTATTATTTCCTTATTATTCCCTTACTGGGATTCTTTGCGATTGGTGTTGATTTGTATACATAGGATCGGGATGCATGCCGTAACAATATTATATGATTTGGATTGGGTTTTACGTTGCAACAGTATTATATGATTTGGAACGGGTTGCACACCCCGACAATATTATATGATTTGGATCGGGTTGCACGCCGCAACAGTATTATGTGATTTGGATCGGGTTGCACACCGCAACAGTATTATATTATTTGGATCGGGTTGTACGCCGAAACACTATTATATGATTTGGATTTGGTTGCACGCCGCAACAGTATTATATGATTTGGATCGGGTTGCACACCGCTACAATACTATATGAACCGCAACAAGAAAGAATAAAAGTGAATATTGATTCTTATGGTGAGAACGAGAGTAAAAGCACGAAGGGTGATGCCATGCACTTTCTGTTGCTGTGTTTATTTGTTGTTATCAATTCAAGCGTTTTAACTATTTAATTTCCTTCATTGCTGTGATCCTTTGTGTTGGAACCTATAGTGTTTTCAATACTTCGCTGTGTTTATATATATACATTCCAATACTTCAAACTTCAAAAATTATTACATCTTTAATTCAATTAGTTTCTGAATTATATCCACTTAAACCGTCTGAGGTCCTATTTTACTTAAAAGGAATTTCTACTAAGTTTTAAGTTATTAAATCCCATGTTAAAGCTAATAATCCAATCGACGTTGTATTTTAATTGAGAGGGGTACTTTCTTTACTCAAATAATTTCAAAAAAAACAACCTCATCTTTTCTCGCTGACTTTCCTAATTAGTTTAGAAATTATAATTTACTTATACTAGGTAAATGAGACTTCTTGAACATTTTGAGTGCATTTGTACGGACATTATTTATAGTATAGCATGTGGATTTTGTTGTTAAAAGTGAGATAAAAAATATGGGGGCACAAGGTGCCATGTGTGATAAAGGTTCGGAAGTTGGAATTATGATACGAGAAACTGAGGATTAAGATGGTCGGGATTGTGTATTAGACATGATGTGATTGATTGAGTTGGTATTGTCTTCTTTATTTGAATACATTTTTATTTGTCTCTGTTCCTGTTATGTCAGTGTTGATTTACTTGGTTATCTGATTTAATTGGTTATCTGACTTACTTGGTTATCTGACTTACTTGGTTATCTGATTTACTTGATTATCTGATTTAGTTGGTTATCTAATTTACTTGGGTATCATTCGTTACTACACGTGTTCTCCCTTTATTTTTTCTACTGTTTGTATTTTGATTTCTCTCCGCTGTTGATATTATCTCGTTATATTCATCTCGATATTTTACTATCATGTCTTGTTCATTTCATTTGACCAGTAGGTATCTTGACTGTTCCTCGTCACTACCCCACCGAGGTTAGTCTTGATACTTACTGGGCACCGTCGTGGTGTGCTCATACGACACTTCTGTACATTTTTTTGTACAAATCCAGGTATTGATCGATGGTAGTTGTGCGGGTCGTTGCGATGGAGACTCACGGTAACCTATTGATGCGTTCGCAGGCCTCGGAGTCACCTTCATTTTATTTACGTTCCATTGATTCCTTCTCGTTCTCGAACGGTGTTGTATTTATTTTGTATAACTACTCTTAGACAGGATTTTGACTTGTACCACCGGTTTTGAGAATTGTAATTTATTGATAGTTATTTAATTTGAAGTCAGTAAATGTTATTGTCATTTCAGTAAATGTTGGGCTTACCTAGTTTAGAGACTAGGTTCCATCACGACTCCTTCCGAGGAATTTTGGGTCGTGACTCTTATATTCTAAATTGAGCCACAGAGATAGAACATTTAATTTAATGATTCGTAGTAATTAATATTTGGTTCTAGTCTGGAATTAAATGTCCTGAATGAAAGAAACTTCTAACCATTTCACAAAGATCTTTCAAATAACAACCAATGTGTTTGAAGAACTCATTTCTTGCTAAACGAAACCCCATATAAGGAGCATATTCAATTATTCTTTTGACAAAATACCCTCCCTCCAATTTTAAAATGTAGTTCTTCAACTTGGTTTCCATTTTTCTGTTTGTATCTTCTCTCCTGTTATTTAGGAAATGGAAGAAATCAAACAACCAAAAAAAAAAAGATTCCCTCCAGGTCCATGGAAAGTGTCTTTTCTTGGAAGCATCTTTCATATGCTAGGTGGACTTCCACACCATGTCCTAAAAACTTTAGCAGAAAATATGGACCTCTTATGCACCTTCAATTAGGGGAAATGTCTGTAGTTGTAGTTACTTCTCCTAAGATGGCAAAAGAAGTACTAAAAACTCATGACCTCGCTTTTGCATCTAGGCCTAAATTAGTAGCCATTGAGATTCTCGCCTATAAGGGGACATACATTGCCTTTTCACCCTATGACGACTACTGGAGACAAATGCGTAAAATTTGTATCTTTGAGTTACTTAGTGCAAAAAATGTTCGATCGTTCAACTCGATTAGACGTGATGAAATGTCACGCCCCAAAATCCAAGGAGCGCGACCGGCGCTCAACCGAGTAAACTCGACTGAGCAAGCCTGGCAGGTTCCATACATACTACCCAACCCAACTCACAATTAAAATAAGGGATAGACTCCCTTAATCAAATTCTATCAACATATAATTAACAATTTCCATTTCATTTTCATTAGCAACTTCATTTCGCCACTTTAAGGGTATTACAAGTTATACACATCATTGCCAAACATCAACATTTCTATTTTAATTTTCGATATCCGACACTACCCACAACCTGTCTACGGAGCCTCTAAATATAACAGAAGAATAATACAGAAATGCCGGCAACAAGGCTCCGGCTATACCTTATACACATACAAAAATAAGACTCCGGGAAGAACAGCAGCATAAGCCATGCAGGGCCCCGAGGAGAAAGGGGCTCACCAATATAGCTGATGGAAAGTGGAGGAGGTGCTACTGCTGGTGGACTGGAGTGCCTACTATAGAACCACCTACAATCATAACACGAATGTAGCGCCCCCGGCAAAAGGGACGTCAGTACATTTGAATTGTACTGGTATGTATAACTTAACACCATTTTACTAGAAAGAACTATCAAACAGATACAAGCAAATAATATGGGCAAATCAAAGAAGCATTTCATATAATCTTTCAAACAATTTCCACAACATAGATTTGGGCATTTCTGTCACGTGTTCACCACTGTTCTCATTACCACCGCCATCTCGAGCGGAGTCCGATCACGACCCGACCGGCTAGGTCACCTCATTGGAGGCATTACTCTCAATCAATATTTCATTTCCTTTATCCGAAATCCAATATCAGCACATTACCACCATGTGTGCGGCATGGTGTCCGATCACGACCCGATCGGCTAGGTCACCTCATTGGAGGCATTACTCTCAATCAATATTTCATTTCCTTTATCCGAAATCCAATATCAGCACATTACCACCATGTGTGCGGCATGGTGTCCGATCACGACCCGATCGGCTAGGTCACCTCATTGGAGGCATTACTCTCAATCAATATTTCATTTCCTTTATCCGAAATCCAATATCAGCACATTACCACCATGTGTGCGGCATGGTGTCCGATCACGACCCGATCGGCTAGGTCACCTCATTGGAGGCATTACTCAATTCTTATCAGTCAACACCTTCAAATCTTTATCCCACACATATCATAACAATTCCTGGGGCACTCATGGCCACCATCGTCACATCACTTTCCCTTTTCAATATTAATTTTACAAGTTGTGATCATAGACACGTATATCAAGGATAATTCAAGTTGCAAATCACAGGTAAGTAAGCACATAGCTAGCATGAGCAGTCCTTTGTTTCAATGTCGGCTTATAGCCCAAGTAATTCAACACATAACTGTACTTTTCATCATTTTCTAATTATCAAGATTGGTACATTATTCACATTGGGGCACATCCTTCACGAATATGTATAGATATATGCAAATCAATTAATGCATAATGACAATCAATACACTAACCAATTCAACTCTTACCATACTTTCGTAATGACAACGGA